>CM056373.1:30241603-30332459 GCA_029641205.1 Citrus maxima
GGGGCGAGACTTTGCGAGCGGCCTCCGTGTGCCAAAAATAGGCCGCGGGCACAGCCGCGCCCAAAAATAACCGCCCGAATGCCGGGGAGCCAAGTTCGTCCATCGGAAAAAGGCCACAAAAACGGGTGGGCTTTAGCCTTGGGGGGTGGGGCTGGCCAAGTTCGTCCGCCGGACTCGGAATGGGGCGAGACTTTGCGAGCGGCCTCCGTGTGCCAAAAATAGGCCGCGGGCACAGCCGCGCCCAAAAATAAGCCCCCGAAGGCCTGCGTCCCAAAACCCCCCAGCGGAAAAATGGCCAAAAAACGGGTGGGCTATAGCCTTGGGGGGTGGGGCTGGCCAAGTTCGTCCGCCGGACTCGGAATGGGGCGAGACTTTGCGAGCGGCCTCCGTGTGCCAAAAATAGGCCGCGGGCAAAGCCGCGCCCAAAAATAACCACCCGAATGCCGGGGAGCCAAGTTCGTCCATCGGAAAAAGGCCACAAAAACGGGTGGGCTTTAGCCTTGGGGGGTGGGGCTGGCCAAGTTCGTCCGCCGGACTCCGAATGGGGCGAGACTTTGCGAGGGGCCTCCGTGTGCCAAAAATAGGCCGCGGGCACAGCCGCGCCCAAAAATAACCGCCCGAATGCCGGGAACCAAGTTCGTCCATCGGAAAAAGGCCACAAAAACGGGTGGGCTTTAGCCTTGGGGGGTGGGGCTGGCCAAGTTCGTCCGCCGGACTCGGAATGCCGCGAGACTTTGCGAGCGGCCTCCGTGTGCCAAAAATAGGCCGCGGGCACAGCCGCGCCCAAAAATAACCGCCCGAATGCCGGGAACCAAGTTCGTCCATCGGAAAAAGGCCACAAAAACGGGTGGGCTTTAGCCTTGGGGGGTGGGGCTGGCCAAGTTCGTCCGCCGGACTCGGAATGGGGCGAGACTTTGCGAGCGGCCTCCGTGTGCCAAAAATAGGCCGCGGCACAGCCGCGCCCAAAAATAACCGCCCGAAGGGCGGGTTGCGAAGTTCGTCCCAGCGAAAAAGGCCACAAAAACGGGTGGGCTCGAGCCTTGGGGGGTGGGGCTGGCCAAGTTCGTCCGCCGGACTCGGAATGGGGCGAGACTTTGCGAGCGGCCTCCGTGTGCCAAAAATAGGCCGCGGGCACAGCCGCGCCCAAAAATAACCGCCCGAATGCCGGCGTCCCAAAACCCCCCAGCGGAAAAAGGCCACAAAAACGGGTGGGCTTTAGCCTTGGGGGGTGGGGCTGGCCAAGTTCGTCCGCCGGACTCGGAATGGGGCGAGACTTTGCGAGCGGCCTCCGTGTGCCAAAAATAGGCCGCGGGCACAGCCGCGCCCAAAAATAACCGCCCGAATGCCGGGGAGCCAAGTTCGTCCATCGGAAAAAGGCCACAAAAACGGGTGGGCTATAGCCTTGGGGGGTGGGGCTGGCCAAGTTCGTCCGCCGGACTCGGAATGGGGCGAGACTTTGCGAGCGGCCTCCGTGTGCCAAAAATAGGCCGCGGGCACAGCCGCGCCAAAAAATAACCGCCCGAATGCCGGGGAGCCAAGTTCGTCCATCGGAAAAAGGCCACAAAAACGGGTGGGCTTTAGCCTTGGGGGGTGGGGCTGGCCAAGTTCGTCCGCCGGACTCGGAATGGGGCGAGACTTTGCGAGCGGCCTCCATGTGCCAAAAATAGGCCGCGCACACAGCCGCGCCCAAAAATAACCGCCCGAATGGCGGGGAGCCAAGTTCGTCCGCCGGACTCGGAATGGGGCGAGACTTTGCGAGCGGCCTCCGTGTGCCAAAAATAGGCCGCGGGCACAGCCGCGCCCAAAAATAACCGCCCGAATGCCGGGGAGCCAAGTTCGTCCATCGGAAAAAGGCCACAAAAACGGGTGGGCTTTAGCCTTGGGGGGTGGGGCTGGCCAAGTTCGTCCGCCGGACTCCGAATGGGGCGAGACTTTGCGAGGGGCCTCCGTGTGCCAAAAATAGGCCGCGGGCACAGCCGCGCCCAAAAATAAGCCCCCGAAGGCCTGCGTCCCAAAACCCCCCAGCGGAAAAATGGCCAAAAAACGGGTGGGCTATAGCCTTGGGGGTGGGGCTGGCCAAGTTCGTCCGCCGGACTCGGAATGG
This sequence comes from Citrus maxima, assembly GCA_029641205.1. Classification (NCBI taxonomy): domain Eukaryota; kingdom Viridiplantae; phylum Streptophyta; class Magnoliopsida; order Sapindales; family Rutaceae; genus Citrus; species Citrus maxima. The sequence continues at coordinate 30,243,708 of CM056373.1, forward strand.
GGCGAGACTTTGCGAGCGGCCTCCGTGTGCCAAAAATAGGCCGCGGGCACAGCCGCGCCCAAAAATAACCGCCCGAATGCCGGGAACCAAGTTCGTCCATCGGAAAAAGGCCACAAAAACGGGTGGGCTTTAGCCTTGGGGGTGGGGCTGGCCAAGTTCGTCCGCCGGACTCGGAATGGGGCGAGACTTTGCGAGCGGCCTCCGTGTGCCAAAAATAGGCCGCGGGCACAGCCGCGCCCAAAAATAACCGCCCGAATGCCGGGTAGCCAAGTTCGTCCATCGGAAAAAGGCCACAAAAACGGGTGGGCTTTAGCCTTGGGGGTGGGGCTGGCCAAGTTCGTCCGCCGGACTCGGAATGGGGCGAGACTTTGCGAGCGGCCTCCGTGTGCCAAAAATAGGCCGCGGGCACAGCCGCGCCCAAAAATAACCGCCCGAATGCCGGGGAGCCAAGTTCGTCCATCGGAAAAAGGCCACAAAAACGGGTGGGCTTTAGCCTTGGGGGGTGGGGCTGGCCAAGTTCGTCCGCCGGACTCGGAATGGGGCGAGACTTTGCGAGCGGCCTCCGTGTGCCAAAAATAGGCCGCGGGCACAGCCGCGCCCAAAAATAACCGCCCGAATGCCGGGGAGCCAAGTTCGTCCATCGGAAAAAGGCCACAAAAACGGGTGGGCTTTAGCCTTGGGGGGTGGGGCTGGCCAAGTTCGTCCGCCGGACTCGGAATGGGGCGAGACTTTGCGAGCGGCCTCCGTGTGCCAAAAATAGGCCGCGGGCACAGCCGCGCCCAAAAATAACCCCCCGAATGCCGGGGAGCCAAGTTCGTCCATCGGAAAAAGGCCACAAAAACGGGTGGGCTTTAGCCTTGGGGGGTGGGGCTGGCCAAGTTCGTCCGCCGGACTCGGAATGGGGCGAGACTTTGCGAGCGGCCTCCGTGTGCCAAAAATAGGCCGCGGGCACAGCCGCGCCCAAAAATAACCGCCCGAATGCCGGGGAGCCAAGTTCGTCCATCGGAAAAAGGCCACAAAAACGGGTGGGCTTTAGCCTTGGGGGGTGGGGCTGGCCAAGTTCGTCCGCCGGACTCGGAATGGGGCGAGACTTTGCGAGCGGCCTCCGTGTGCCAAAAATAGGCCGCGGGCACAGCCGCGCCCAAAAATAACCGCCCGAAAATAAGCCCCCGAAGGCCTGCGTCTGAAACCCCCCAGCGGAAAAATGGCCAAAAAACGGGTGGGCTATAGCCTTGGGGGGTGGGGCTGGCCAAGTTCGTCCGCCGGACTCGGAATGGGGCGAGACTTTGCGAGCGGCCTCCGTGTGCCAAAAATAGGCCGCGGGCACAGCCGCGCCCAAAAATAACCGCCCGAATGCCGGGGAGCCAAGTTCGTCCATCGGAAAAAGGCCACAAAAACGGGTGGGCTTTAGCCTTGGGGGGTGGGGCTGGCCAAGTTCGTCCGCCGGACTCGGAATGGGGCGAGACTTTGCGAGCGGCCTCCGTGTGCCAAAAATAGGCCGCGGGCACAGCCGCGCCCAAAAATAAGCCCCCGAAGGCCTGCGTCCCAAAACCCCCCAGCGGAAAAATGGCCAAAAAACGGGTGGGCTATAGCCTTGGGGGGTGGGGCTGGCCAAGTTCGTCCGCCGGACTCGGAATGGGGCGAGACTTTGCGAGCGGCCTCCGTGTGCCAAAAATAGGCCGCGGGCACAGCCGCGCCCAAAAATAACCGCCCGAATGCCGGGGAGCCAAGTTCGTCCATCGGAAAAAGGCCACAAAAACGGGTGGGCTTTAGCCTTGGGGGTGGGGCTGGCCAAGTTCGTCCGCCGGACTCGGAATGGGGCGAGACTTTGCGAGCGGCCTCCGTGTGCCAAAAATAGGCCGCGGGCACAGCCGCGCCCAAAAATAACCGCCCGAATGCCGGGGAGCCAAGTTCGTCCATCGGAAAAAGGCCACAAAAACGGGTGGGCTTTAGCCTTGGGGGGTGGGGCTGGCCAAGTTCGTCCGCCGGACTCGGAATGGGGCGAGACTTTGCGAGCGGCCTCCGTGTGCCAAAAATAGGCCGCGGGCACAGCCGCGCCCAAAAATAACCGCCCGAATGCCGGGGAGCCAAGTTCGTCCATCGGAAAAAGGCCACAAAAACGGGTGGGCTTTAGCCTTGGGGGTGGGGCTGGCCAAGTTCGTCCGCCGGACTCGGAATGGGGCGAGACTTTGCGAGCGGCCTCCGTGTGCCAAAAATAGGCCGCGGGCACAGCCGCGCCCAAAAATAAGCCCCCGAAGGCCTGCGTCCCAAAACCCCCCAGCGGAAAAATGGCCACAAAAACGGGTGGGCTATAGCCTTGGGGGGGGGCTGGCCAAGTTCGTCCGCCGGACTCGGAATGGGGCGAGACTTTGCGAGCGGCCTCCGTGTGCCAAAAATAGGCCGCGGGCACAGCCGCGCCCAAAAATAAGCCCCCGAAGGCCTGCGTCCCAAAACCCCCCAGCGGAAAAATGGCCAAAAAACGGGTGGGCTATAGCCTTGGGGGGTGGGGCTGGCCAAGTTCGTCCGCCGGACTCGGAATGGGGCGAGACTTTGCGAGCGGCCTCCGTGTGCCAAAAATAGGCCGCGGGCACAGCCGCGCCCAAAAATAACCGCCCGAATGCCGGGGAGCCAAGTTCGTCCATCGGAAAAAGGCCACAAAAACGGGTGGGCTTTAGCCTTGGGGGGTGGGGCTGGCCAAGTTCGTCCGCCGGACTCGGAATGGGGCGAGACTTTGCGAGCGGCCTCCGTGTGCCAAAAATAGGCCGCGGGCACAGCCGCGCCCAAAAATAAGCCCCCGAAGGCCTGCGTCCCAAAACCCCCCAGCGGAAAAATGGCCAAAAAACCGGTGGGCTATAGCCTTGGGGGGGGGGGGGGGCGAAGTTCGTCCGCCGGACTCCGAATGGGGCGAGACTTTGCGAGGGGCCTCCGTGTGCCAAAAATAGGCCGCGGGCACAGCCGCGCCCAAAAATAAGCCCCCGAAGGCCTGCGTCCCAAAACCCCCCAGCGGAAAAAGGCCACAAAAACGGGTGGGCTATAGCCTTGGGGGGTGGGGCTGGCCAAGTTCGTCCGCCGGACTCGGAATGGGGCGAGACTTTGCGAGCGGCCTCCGTGTGCCAAAAATAGGCCGCGGGTATAACCGCGCCCAAAAATAACCGCCCGAATGCCGGGGAGCCAAGTTCGTCCATCGGAAAAAGGCCACAAAAACGGGTGGGCTTTAGCCTTGGGGGGTGGGGCTGGCCAAGTTCGTCCGCCGGACTCGGAATGGGGCGAGACTTTGCGAGCGGCCTCCGTGTGCCAAAAATAGGCCGCGGGCACAGCCGCGCCCAAAAATAACCTCCGAATGCCGGGGAGCCAAGTTCGTCCATCGGAAAAAGGCCACAAAAACGGGTGGGCTTTAGCCTTGGGGGGTGGGGCTGGCCAAGTTCGTCCGCCGGACTCGGAATGGGGCGAGACTTTGCGAGCGGCCTCCGTGTGCCAAAAATAGGCCGCGGGCACAGCCGCGCCCAAAAATAAGTCCCCGAAGGCCAGCGTCCCAAAAACCCCCCAGCGGAAAAATGGCCAAAAAACGGGTGGGCTATAGCCTTGGGGGGTGGGGCTGGCCAAGTTCGTCCGCCGGACTCGGAATGGGACGAGACTTTGCGAGCGGCCTCCGTGTGCCAAAAATAGGCCGCGGGCACAGCCGCGCCCAAAAATAAGCCCCCGAAGGCCTGCGTCCCAAAACCCCCCAGCGGAAAAATGGCCAAAAAACGGGTGGGCTATAGCCTTGGGGGGTGGGGCTGGCCAAGTTCGTCCGCCGGACTCGGAATGGGGCGAGACTTTGCGAGCGGCCTCCGTGTGCCAAAAATAGGCCGCGGGCACAGCCGCGCCCAAAAATAAGCCCCCGAAGGCCTGCGTCCCAAAACCCCCCAGCGGAAAAAGGCCACAAAAACGGGTGGGCTATAGCCTTGGGGGGTGGGGCTGGCCAAGTTCGTCCGCCGGACTCGGAATGGGGCGAGACTTTGCGAGCGGCCTCCGTGTGCCAAAAATAGGCCGCGGGCACAGCCGCGCCCAAAAATAACCGCCCGAATGCCGGGGAGCCAAGTTCGTCCATCGGAAAAAGGCCACAAAAACGGGTGGGCTTTAGCCTTGGGGGGTGGGGCTGGCCAAGTTCGTCCGCCGGACTCGGAATGGGGCGAGACTTTGCGAGCGGCCTCCGTGTGCCAAAAATAGGCCGCGGGCACAGCCGCGCCCAAAAATAACCGCCCGAATGCCTGGGAGCCAAGTTCGTCCATCGGAAAAAGGCCACAAAAACGGGTGGGCTTTAGCCTTGGGGGGTGGGGCTGGCCAAGTTCGTCCGCCGGACTCGGAATGGGGCGAGACTTTGCGAGCGGCCTCCGTGTGCCAAAAATAGGCCGCGGGCACAGCCGCGCCCAAAAATAACCGCCCGAATGCCGGGGAGCCAAGTTCGTCCATCGGAAAAAGGCCACAAAAACGGGTGGGCTTTAGCCTTGGGGGGTGGGGCTGGCCAAGTTCGTCCGCCGGACTCGGAATGGGGCGAGACTTTGCGAGCGGCCTCCGTGTGCCAAAAATAGGCCGCGGGCACAGCCGCGCCCAAAAATAACCGCCCGAATGCCGGGGAGCCAAGTTCGTCCATCGGAAAAAGGCCACAAAAACGGGTGGGCTTTAGCCTTGGGGGGTGGGGCTGGCCAAGTTCGTCCGCCGGACTCGGAATGGGGCGAGACTTTGCGAGCGGCCTCCGTGTGCCAAAAATAGGCCGCGGGCACAGCCGCGCCCAAAAATAACCGCCCGAATGCCGGGGAGCCAAGTTCGTCCATCGGAAAAAGGCCACAAAAACGGGTGGGCTTTAGCCTTGGGGGGTGGGGCTGGCCAAGTTCGTCCGCCGGACTCGGAATGGGGCGAGACTTTGCGAGCGGCCTCCGTGTGCCAAAAATAGGCCGCGGGCACAGCCGCGCCCAAAAATAACCCCCCGAATGCCTGGGAGCCAAGTTCGTCCATCGGAAAAAGGCCACAAAAACGGGTGGGCTTTAGCCTTGGGGGGTGGGGCTGGCCAAGTTCGTCCGCCGGACTCGGAATGGGGCGAGACTTTGCGAGCGGCCTCCGTGTGCCAAAAATAGGCCGCGGGCACAGCCGCGCCCAAAAATAACCGCCCGAATGCCGGGGAGCCAAGTTCGTCCATCGGAAAAAGGCCACAAAAACGGGTGGGCTTTAGCCTTGGGGGGTGGGGCTGGCCAAGTTCGTCCGCCGGACTCGGAATGGGGCGAGACTTTGCGAGCGGCCTCCGTGTGCCAAAAATAGGCCGCGGGCACAGCCGCGCCCAAAAATAACCGCCCGAAGGCCGGGGCGCCAAGTTCGTCCATCGGAAAAAGGCCACAAAAACGGGTGGGCTATAGCCTTGGGGGGTGGGGCTGGCCAAGTTCGTCCGCCGGACTCGGAATGGGGCGAGACTTTGCGAGCGGCCTCCGTGTGCCAAAAATAGGCCGCGGGCACAGCCGCGCCCAAAAATAACCGCCCGAATGCCGGGGAGCCAAGTTCGTCCATCGGAAAAAGGCCACAAAAACGGGTGGGCTTTAGCCTTGGGGGGTGGGGCTGGCCAAGTTCGTCCGCCGGACTCGGAATGGGGCGAGACTTTGCGAGCGGCCTCCGTGTGCCAAAAATAGGCCGCGGGCACAGCCGCGCCCAAAAATAAGCCCCCGAAGGCCTGCGTCCCAAAACCCCCCAGCGGAAAAATGGCCAAAAAACGGGTGGGCTATAGCCTTGGGGGGGGCTGGCCAAGTTCGTCCGCCGGACTCGGAATGGGGCGAGACTTTGCGATCGCCCACCGTGTGCCAAAAATAGGCCGCGGGCACAGCCGCGCCAAAAAATAAGCCCCCGAAGGGCTGCGACCCAACACCCCCCAGCGGAAAAAGGCCACAAAAACGGGTGGGCTATAGCCTTGGGGGGTGGGGCTGGCCAAGTTCGTCCGCCGGACTCGGAATGGGGCGAGACTTTGCGAGCGGCCTCCGTGTGCCAAAAATAGGCCGCGGGCACAGCCGCGCCCAAAAATAAGCCCCCGAAGGCCGGGGCCCCAAGTTCGTCCAGCGGAAAAAGGCCACAAAAACGGGTGGGCTATAGCCTTGGGGGGTGGGGCTGGCCAAGTTCGTCCGCCGGACTCGGAATGGGGCGAGACTTTGCGAGCGGCCTCCGTGTGCCAAAAATAGGCCGCGGGCACAGCCGCGCCCAAAAATAACACCCCGAAGGCCGGGGCGCCAAGTTCCCCCAGCGGAAAAAGGCCAAAAAACGGGTGGGCTATAGCCTTGGGGGGTGGGGCTGGCCAAGTTCGTCCGCCGGACTCGGAATGGGGCGAGACTTTGCGAGCGGCCTCCGTGTGCCAAAAATAGGCCGCGGGCACAGCCGCGCCCAAAAATAACCGCCCGAATGCCGGGGAGCCAAGTTCGTCCATCGGAAAAAGGCCACAAAAACGGGTGGGCTTTAGCCTTGGGGGGTGGGGCTGGCCAAGTTCGTCCGCCGGACTCGGAATGGGGCGAGACTTTGCGAGCGGCCTCCGTGTGCCAAAAATAGGCCGCGGGCACAGCCGCGCCCAAAAATAACCGCCCGAATGCCGGGGAGCCAAGTTCGTCCATCGGAAAAAGGCCACAAAAACGGGTGGGCTTTAGCCTTGGGGGGTGGGGCTGGCCAAGTTCGTCCGCCGGACTCGGAATGGGGCGAGACTTTGCGAGCGGCCTCCGTGTGCCAAAAATAGGCCGCGGGCACAGCCGCGCCCAAAAATAACCGCCCGAATGCCGGGGAGCCAAGTTCGTCCATCGGAAAAAGGCCACAAAAACGGGTGGGCTTATCCTTGGGGGTTGCGGCTGGCCAAGTTCGTCCGCCGGACTCGGAATGGGGCGAGACTTTGCGAGCGGCCTCCGTGTGCCAAAAATAGGCCGCGGGCACAGCCGCGCCCAAAAATAACCACCGAATGCCGGGGAGCCAAGTTCGTCCATCGGAAAAAGGCCACAAAAACGGGTGGGCTTTAGCCTTGGGGGGTGGGGCTGGCCAAGTTCGTCCGCCGGACTCGGAATGGGGCGAGACTTTGCGAGCGGCCTCCGTGTGCCAAAAATAGGCCGCGGGCACAGCCGCGCCCAAAAATAACCGCCCGAATGCCGGGGAGCCAAGTTCGTCCATCGGAAAAAGGCCACAAAAACGGGTGGGCTTTAGCCTTGGGGGGTGGGGCTGGCCAAGTTCGTCCGCCGGACTCGGAATGGGGCGAGACTTTGCGAGCGGCCTCCGTGTGCCAAAAATAGGCCGCGGGCACAGCCGCGCCCAAAAATAACCGCCCGAATGCCGGGGAGCCAAGTTCGTCCATCGGAAAAAGGCCACAAAAACGGGTGGGCTTTAGCCTTGGGGGGTGGGGCTGGCCAAGTTCGTCCGCCGGACTCGGAATGGGGCGAGACTTTGCGAGCGGCCTCCGTGTGCCAAAAATAGGCCGCGGGCACAGCCGCGCCCAAAAATAACCGCCCGAATGCCGGGGAGCCAAGTTCGTCCATCGGAAAAAGGCCACAAAAACGGGTGGGCTTTAGCCTTGGGGGGTGGGGCTGGCCAAGTTCGTCCGCCGGACTCGGAATGGGGCGAGACTTTGCGAGCGGCCTCCGTGTGCCAAAAATAGGCCGCGGGCACAGCCGCGCCCAAAAATAACCGCCCGAATGCCGGGGAGCCAAGTTCGTCCATCGGAAAAAGGCCACAAAAACGGGTGGGCTTTAGCCTTGGGGGGTGGGGCTGGCCAAGTTCGTCCGCCGGACTCGGAATGGGGCGAGACTTTGCGAGCGGCCTCCGTGTGCCAAAAATAGGCCGCGGGCACAGCCGCGCCCAAAAATAACCGCCCGAATGCCGGGGAGCCAAGTTCGTCCATCGGAAAAAGGCCACAAAAACGGGTGGGCTTTAGCCTTGGGGGGTGGGGCTGGCCAAGTTCGTCCGCCGGACTCGGAATGGGGCGAGACTTTGCGAGCGGCCTCCGTGTGCCAAAAATAGGCCGCGGGCACAGCCGCGCCCAAAAATAACCGCCCGAATGCCGGGGAGCCAAGTTCGTCCATCGGAAAAAGGCCACAAAAACGGGTGGGCTTTAGCCTTGGGGGGTGGGGCTGGCCAAGTTCGTCCGCCGGACTCGGAATGGGGCGAGACTTTGCGAGCGGCCTCCGTGTGCCAAAAATAGGCCGCGGGCACAGCCGCGCCCAAAAATAACCGCCCGAATGCCGGGGAGCCAAGTTCGTCCATCGGAAAAAGGCCACAAAAACGGGTGGGCTTTAGCCTTGGGGGGTGGGGCTGGCCAAGTTCGTCCGCCGGACTCGGAATGGGGCGAGACTTTGCGAGCGGCCTCCGTGTGCCAAAAATAGGCCGCGGGCACAGCCGCGCCCAAAAATAACCGCCCGAATGCCGGGGAGCCAAGTTCGTCCATCGGAAAAAGGCCACAAAAACGGGTGGGCTTTAGCCTTGGGGGGTGGGGCTGGCCAAGTTCGTCCGCCGGACTCGGAATGGGGCGAGACTTTGCGAGCGGCCTCCGTGTGCCAAAAATAGGCCGCGGGCACAGCCGCGCCCAAAAATAACCGCCCGAATGCCGGGGAGCCAAGTTCGTCCATCGGAAAAAGGCCACAAAAACGGGTGGGCTTTAGCCTTGGGGGGGGCCTGGCCAAGTTCGTCCGCCGGACTCGGAATGGGGCGAGACTTTGCGAGCGGCCTCCGTGTGCCAAAAATAGGCCGCGGGCACAGCCGCGCCCAAAAATAACCGCCCGAATGCCGGGGAGCCAAGTTCGTCCATCGGAAAAAGGCCACAAAAACGGGTGGGCTTTAGCCTTGGGGGGTGGGGCTGGCCAAGTTCGTCCGCCGGACTCGGAATGGGGCGAGACTTTGCGAGCGGCCTCCGTGTGCCAAAAATAGGCCGCGGGCACAGCCGCGCCCAAAAATAACCGCCCGAATGCCGGGGAGCCAAGTTCGTCCATCGGAAAAAGGCCACAAAAACGGGTGGGCTTTAGCCTTGGGGGGTGGGGCTGGCCAAGTTCGTCCGCCGGACTCGGAATGGGGCGAGACTTTGCGAGCGGCCTCCGTGTGCCAAAAATAGGCCGCGGGCACAGCCGCGCCCAAAAATAACCGCCCGAATGCCGGGGAGCCAAGTTCGTCCATCGGAAAAAGGCCACAAAAACGGGTGGGCTATAGCCTTGGGGGGTGGGGCTGGCCAAGTTCGTCCGCCGGACTCGGAATGGGGCGAGACTTTGCGAGCGGCCTCCGTGTGCCAAAAATAGGCCGCGGGCACAGCCGCGCCCAAAAATAACCGCCCGAATGCCGGGGAGCCAAGTTCGTCCATCGGAAAAAGGCCACAAAAACGGGTGGGCTTTAGCCTTGGGGGGTGGGGCTGGCCAAGTTCGTCCGCCGGACTCGGAATGGGGCGAGACTTTGCGAGCGGCCTCCGTGTGCCAAAAATAGGCCGCGGGCACAGCCGCGCCCAAAAATAACCGCCCGAATGCCGGGGAGCCAAGTTCGTCCATCGGAAAAAGGCCACAAAAACGGGTGGGCTTTAGCCTTGGGGGGTGGGGCTGGCCAAGTTCGTCCGCCGGACTCGGAATGGGGCGAGACTTTGCGAGCGGCCTCCGTGTGCCAAAAATAGGCCGCGGGCACAGCCGCGCCCAAAAATAACCGCCCGAATGCCGGGGAGCCAAGTTCGTCCATCGGAAAAAGGCCACAAAAACGGGTGGGCTTTAGCCTTGGGGGGTGGGGCTGGCCAAGTTCGTCCGCCGGACTCGGAATGGGGCGAGACTTTGCGAGCGGCCTCCGTGTGCCAAAAATAGGCCGCGGGCACAGCCGCGCCCAAAAATAACCGCCCGAATGCCGGGGAGCCAAGTTCGTCCATCGGAAAAAGGCCACAAAAACGGGTGGGCTTTAGCCTTGGGGGGTGGGGCTGGCCAAGTTCGTCCGCCGGACTCGGAATGGGGCGAGACTTTGCGAGCGGCCTCCGTGTGCCAAAAATAGGCCGCGGGCACAGCCGCGCCCAAAAATAACCGCCCGAATGCCGGGGAGCCAAGTTCGTCCATCGGAAAAAGGCCACAAAAACGGGTGGGCTTTAGCCTTGGGGGGTGGGGCTGGCCAAGTTCGTCCGCCGGACTCGGAATGGGGCGAGACTTTGCGAGCGGCCTCCGTGTGCCAAAAATAGGCCGCGGGCACAGCCGCGCCCAAAAATAACCGCCCGAATGCCGGGGAGCCAAGTTCGTCCATCGGAAAAAGGCCACAAAAACGGGTGGGCTTTAGCCTTGGGGGGTGGGGCTGGCCAAGTTCGTCCGCCGGACTCGGAATGGGGCGAGACTTTGCGAGCGGCCTCCGTGTGCCAAAAATAGGCCGCGGGCACAGCCGCGCCCAAAAATAACCCCCCGAATGCCGGGGAGCCAAGTTCGTCCAGCGGAAAAAGGCCACAAAAACGGGTGGGCTATAGCCTTGGAAGGGGGGGCTGGCCAAGTTCGTCCGCCGGACTCGGAATGGGGCGAGACTTTGCGAGCGGCCTCCGTGTGCCAAAAATAGGCCGCGGGCACAGCCGCGCCCAAAAATAACCGCCCGAATGCCGGGGAGCCAAGTTCGTCCATCGGAAAAAGGCCACAAAAACGGGTGGGCTTTAGCCTTGGGGGGTGGGGCTGGCCAAGTTCGTCCGCCGGACTCGGAATGGGGCGAGACTTTGCGAGCGGCCTCCGTGTGCCAAAAATAGGCCGCGGGCACAGCCGCGCCCAAAAATAACCGCCCGAATGCCGGGGAGCCAAGTTCGTCCATCGGAAAAAGGCCACAAAAACGGGTGGGCTTTAGCCTTGGGGGGTGGGGCTGGCCAAGTTCGTCCGCCGGACTCGGAATGGGGCGAGACTTTGCGAGCGGCCTCCGTGTGCCAAAAATAGGCCGCGGGCACAGCCGCGCCCAAAAATAACCGCCCGAATGCCGGGGAGCCAAGTTCGTCCATCGGAAAAAGGCCACAAAAACGGGTGGGCTTTAGCCTTGGGGGGTGGGGCTGGCCAAGTTCGTCCGCCGGACTCGGAATGGGGCGAGACTTTGCGAGCGGCCTCCGTGTGCCAAAAATAGGCCGCGGGCACAGCCGCGCCCAAAAATAACCGCCCGAATGCCGGGGAGCCAAGTTCGTCCATCGGAAAAAGGCCACAAAAACGGGTGGGCTTTAGCCTTGGGGGGTGGGGCTGGCCAAGTTCGTCCGCCGGACTCGGAATGGGGCGAGACTTTGCGAGCGGCCTCCGTGTGCCAAAAATAGGCCGCGGGCACAGCCGCGCCCAAAAATAAGCCCCCGAAGGCCTGCGTCCCATGTTCGTCCAGCGGAAAAAGGCCACAAAAACGGGTGGGCTATAGCCTTGGGGGGGGGCTGGCCAAGTTCGTCCGCCGGACTCGGAATGGGGCGAGACTTTGCGAGCGGCCTCCGTGTGCCAAAAATAGGCCGCGGGCACAGCCGCGCCCAAAAATAAGCCCCCGAAGGCCTGCGTCCCAAAACCCCCCAGCGGAAAAATGGCCAAAAAACGGGTGGGCTATAGCCTTGGGGGGTGGGGCTGGCCAAGTTCGTCCGCCGGACTCGGAATGGGGCGAGACTTTGCGAGCGGCCTCCGTGTGCCAAAAATAGGCCGCGGGCACAGCCGCGCCCAAAAATAACCGCCCGAATGCCGGGGAGCCAAGTTCGTCCATCGGAAAAAGGCCACAAAAACGGGTGGGCTTTAGCCTTGGGGGGTGGGGCTGGCCAAGTTCGTCCGCCGGACTCGGAATGGGGCGAGACTTTGCGAGCGGCCTCCGTGTGCCAAAAATAGGCCGCGGGCACAGCCGCGCCCAAAAATAAGCCCCCGAAGGCCTGCGTCCCAATTTCCCCCAGCGGAAAAAGGCCAAAAAAACGGGTGGGCTATAGCCTTGGGGGGTGGGGCTGGCCAAGTTCGTCCGCCGGACTCGGAATGGGGCGAGACTTTGCGAGCGGCCTCCGTGTGCCAAAAATAGGCCGCGGGCACAGCCGCGCCCAAAAATAACCGCCCGAATGCCGGGGAGCCAAGTTCGTCCATCGGAAAAAGGCCACAAAAACGGGTGGGCTTTAGCCTTGGGGGGTGGGGCTGGCCAAGTTCGTCCGCCGGACTCGGAATGGGGCGAGACTTTGTGAGGTGCCTCCGTGTGCCAAAAATAGGCCGCGGGCACAGCCGCGCCCAAAAATAAGCCCCCGAAGGCCTGCGTCCCAAAACCCCCCAGCGGAAAAATGGCCAAAAAACGGGTGGGCTATAGCCTTGGGGGGTGGGGCTGGCCAAGTTCGTCCGCCGGACTCGGAATGGGGCGAGACTTTGCGAGCGGCCTCCGTGTGCCAAAAATAGGCCGCGGGCACAGCCGCGCCCAAAAATAACCGCCCGAATGCCGGGGAGCCAAGTTCGTCCATCGGAAAAAGGCCACAAAAACGGGTGGGCTTTAGCCTTGGGGGGTGGGGCTGGCCAAGTTCGTCCGCCGGACTCGGAATGGGGCGAGACTTTGCGAGCGGCCTCCGTGTGCCAAAAATAGGCCGCGGGCACAGCCGCGCCCAAAAATAAGCCCCCGAATGCCTGCGTCCCAAGTTCGTCCAGCGGAAAAAGGCCACAAAAACGGGTGGGCTATAGCCTTGGGGGGTGGGGCTGGCCAAGTTCGTCCGCCGGACTCGGAATGGGGCGAGACTTTGCGAGCGGCCTCCGTGTGCCAAAAATAGGCCGCGGGCACAGCCGCGCCCAAAAATAAGCCCCCGAAGGCCTGCGTCCCAAAATCTTCCAGCGCAAAAAGGCCACAAAAACGGGTGGGCTATAGCCTTGGGGGGTGGGGCTGGCCATGTTCGTCCGCCGGACTCGGAATGGGGTGAGACTTTGCGGCTGGCCTCCATGTACCAAAAATAGGCCGTGGGCACAGCCGCGCCCAAAAATAAGCCCCCGAAGGCCTGCGTCCCAAAATTCGTCCAGCGGAAAAAGGCCACAAAAACGGGTGGGCTATAGCCTTGGGGGGTGGGGCTGGCCAAGTTCGTCCGCCGGACTCGGAATGGGGCGAGACTTTGCGAGCGGCCTCCGTGTGCCAAAAATAGGCCGCGGGCACAGCCGCGCCCAAAAATAACCGCCCGAATGCCGGGGAGCCAAGTTCGTCCATCGGAAAAAGGCCACAAAAACGGGTGGGCTTTAGCCTTGGGGGGGGCGGCTGGCCAAGTTCGTCCGCCGGACTCCGAATTGGGTGAGACTTTGCGAGCGGCCTCCGTGTGCCAAAAATAGGCCGCGGGCACAGCCGGGCCCAAAAATAAGCCCCTGAAGGCCTGTGTCCCAAAACCCCCCAGCGGAAAAAAGCCAAAAAACCGGTGGGCTATAGCCTTGGGGGGGGGGCTGGCCAAGTTCGTCCGCCGGACTCCGAATGGGGCGAGACTTTGCGAGCGGCCTCCGTGTGCCAAAAATAGGCCGCGGGCACAGCCGCGCCCAAAAATAAGCCCCCGAAGGCCTGCGTCCCAAAACCCCCCAGCGGAAAAATGGCCAAAAAACGGGTGGGCTATAGCCTTGGGGGGTGGGGCTGGCCAAGTTCGTCCGCCGGACTCGGAATGGGGCGAGACTTTGCGAGCGGCCTCCGTGTGCCAAAAATAGGCCGCGGGCACAAAGTTCGTCCATCGGAAAAAGGCCACAAAAACGGGTGGGCTTTAGCCTTGGGGGGTGGGGCTGGCCAAGTTCGTCCGCCGGACTCGGAATGGGGCGAGACTTTGCGAGCGGCCTCCGTGTGCCAAAAATAGGCCGCGGGCACAGCCGCGCCCAAAAATAACCGCCCGAATGCCGGGGAGCCAAGTTCGTCCATCGGAAAAAGGCCACAAAAACGGGTGGGCTTTAGCCTTGGGGGGTGGGGCTGGCCAAGTTCGTCCGCCGGACTCGGAATGGGGCGAGACTTTGCGAGCGGCCTCCGTGTGCAAAAAATAGGCCACTGGCACAGCCGCGCCCAAAAATAAGCCCCCGAAGGCCTGCTTTCCAAAATCCCCCAGCGGAAAAATGGCCAAAAAACGGGTGGGCTATCGCCTTGGGGGGTGGGGCTGGCCAAGTTCGTCCGCCGGACTCGGAATGGGGCGAGACTTTGCGAGCGGCCTCCGTGTGCCAAAAATAGGCCGCGGGCACAGCCGCGCCCAAAAATAACCGCCCGAATGCCGGGGAGCCAAGTTCGTCCATCGGAAAAAGGCCACAAAAACGGGTGGGCTTTAGCCTTGGGGGGTGGGGCTGGCCAAGTTCGTCCGCCGGACTCGGAATGGGGCGAGACTTTGCGAGCGGCCTCCGTGTGCCAAAAATAGGCCGCGGGCACAGCCGCGCCCAAAAATAACCGCCCGAATGCCGGGGAGCCAAGTTCGTCCATCGGAAAAAGGCCACAAAAACGGGTGGGCTTTAGCCTTGGGGGGTGGGGCTGGCCAAGTTCGTCCGCCGGACTCGGAATGGGGCGAGACTTTGCGAGCGGCCTCCGTGTGCCAAAAATAGGCCGCGGGCACAGCCGCGCCCAAAAATAACCGCCCGAATGCCGGGGAGCCAAGTTCGTCCATCGGAAAAAGGCCACAAAAACGGGTGGGCTTTAGCCTTGGGGGGTGGGGCTGGCCAAGTTCGTCCGCCGGACTCGGAATGGGGCGAGACTTTGCGAGCGGCCTCCGTGTGCCAAAAATAGGCCGCGGGCACAGCCGCGCCCAAAAATAAGCCCCCGAAGGCCTGCGTCCCAAAACCCCCCAGCGGAAAAATGGCCAAAAAACGGGTGGGCTATAGCCTTGGGGAGGGGGGCTGGCCAAGTTCGTCCGCCGGACTCGGAATGGGGCGAGACTTTGCGAGCGGCCTCCGTGTGCCAAAAATAGGCCGCGGGCACAGCCGCGCCCAAAAATAAGCCCCCGAAGGCCTGCGTCCCAAAACCCCCCAGCGGAAAAATGGCCAAAAAACGGGTGGGCTATAGCCTTGGGGGGTGGGGCTGGCCAAGTTCGTCCGCCGGACTCGGAATGGGGCGAGACTTTGCGAGCGGCCTCCGTGTGCCAAAAATAGGCCGCGGGCACAGCCGCGCCCAAAAATAACCGCCCGAATGCCGGGGAGCCAAGTTCGTCCATCGGAAAAAGGCCACAAAAACGGGTGGGCTTTAGCCTTGGGGGGTGGGGCTGGCCAAGTTCGTCCGCCGGACTCGGAATGGGGCGAGACTTTGCGAGCGGCCTCCGTGTGCCAAAAATAGGCCGCGGGCACAGCCGCGCCCAAAAATAAGCCCCCGAAGGCCTGCGTCCCAAAACCCCCCAGCGGAAAAATGGCCAAAAAACGGGTGGGCTATAGCCTTGGGGGGTGGGGCTGGCCAAGTTCGTCCGCCGGACTCGGAATGGGGCGAGACTTTGCGAGCGGCCTCCGTGTGCCAAAAATAGGCCGCGGGCACAGCCGCGCCCAAAAATAACCGCCCGAATGCCGGGGAGCCAAGTTCGTCCATCGGAAAAAGGCCACAAAAACGGGTGGGCTTTAGCCTTGGGGGGTGGGGCTGGCCAAGTTCGTCCGCCGGACTCGGAATGGGGCGAGACTTTGCGAGCGGCCTCCGTGTGCCAAAAATAGGCCGCGGGCACAGCCGCGCCCAAAAATAAGCCCCCGAAGGCCTGGGACCCAAGTTCGTCCAGCGGAAAAAGGCCAAAAAACGGGTGGGCTATAGCCTTGGGGGGTGGGGCTGGCCAAGTTCGTCCGCCGGACTCGGAATGGGGCGAGACTTTGCGAGCGGCCTCCGTGTGCCAAAAATAGGCCGCGGGCACAGCCGCGCCCAAAAATAAGCCCCCGAAGGCCTGCGACCCAAGTTCGTAAAGCGGAAAAAGGCCACAAAAACGGGTGGGCTATAGCCTTGGGGGGTGGGGCTGGCCAAGTTCGTCCGCCGGACTCGGAATGGGGCGAGACTTTGCGAGCGGCCTCCGTGTGCCAAAAATAGGCCGCGGGCACAGCCGCGCCCAAAAATAAGCCCCCGAAGGCCTGCGTCCCAAAACCCCCCAGCGGAAAAATGGCCAAAAAACGGGTGGGCTATAGCCTTGGGGGGTGGGGCTGGCCAAGTTCGTCCGCCGGACTCGGAATGGGGCGAGACTTTGCGAGCGGCCTCCGTGTGCCAAAAATAGGCCGCGGGCACAGCCGCGCCCAAAAATAACCGCCCGAATGCCGGGGAGCCAAGTTCGTCCATCGGAAAAAGGCCACAAAAACGGGTGGGCTTTAGCCTTGGGGGGTGGGGCTGGCCAAGTTCGTCCGCCGGACTCGGAATGGGGCGAGACTTTGCGAGCGGCCTCCGTGTGCCAAAAATAGGCCGCGGGCACAGCCGCGCCCAAAAATAAGCCCCCGAAGGCCTGCGTCCCAAAACCCCCCAGCGGAAAAATGGCCAAAAAACGGGTGGGCTATAGCCTTGGGGGGGGGGCTGGCCAAGTTCGTCCGCCGGACTCGGAATGGGGCGAGACTTTGCGAGCGGCCTCCGTGTGCCAAAAATAGGCCGCGGGCACAGCCGCGCCCAAAAATAAGCCCCCGAAGGCCTGCGTCCCAAAACCCCCCAGCGGAAAAATGGCCAAAAAACCGGTGGGCTATAGCCTTGGGGGTGGGGCTGGCCAAGTTCGTCCGCCGGACTCGGAATGGGGTGAGACTTTGCGAGCGGCCTCTGTGTGCCAAAAATAGTCCGCGGGCAAAGTTCGTCCATCGGAAAAAGGACACAAAAACGGGTGTGCTTTAGCTTTGGGGGGTGGGGCTGGCCAAGTTCGTCCGCCGCACTCCGAATGGGGCGAGACTTTGCGAGCGGCCTCCGTGTGCCAAAAATAGGCCGCGGGCACAGCCGCGCCCAAAAATAACCGCCCGAATGCCGGGGAGCCAAGTTCGTCCATCGGAAAAAGGCCACAAAAACGGGTGGGCTTTAGCCTTGGGGGGTGGGGCTGGCCAAGTTCGTCCGCCGGACTCGGAATGGGGCGAGACTTTGCGAGCGGCCTCCGTGTGCCAAAAATAGGCCGCGGGCACAGCCGCGCCCAAAAATAAGCCCCCGAAGGCCTGCGTCCCAAAACCCCCCAGCGGAAAAATGGCAAAAAACGGGTGGGCTATAGCCTTGGGGGGTGGGGCTGGCCAAGTTCGTCCGCCGGACTCGGAATGGGGCGAGACTTTGCGAGCGGCCTCCGTGTGCCAAAAATAGGCCGCGGGCACAGCCGCGCCCAAAAATAAGCCCCCGAAGGCCTGCGTCCCAAAACCCCCCAGCGGAAAAATGGCCAAAAAACGGGTGGGCTATAGCCTTGGGGGGTGGGGCTGGCCAAGTTCGTCCGCCGGACTCGGAATGGGGCGAGACTTTGCGAGCGGCCTCCGTGTGCCAAAAATAGGCCGCGGGCACAGCCGCGCCCAAAAATAACCGCCCGAATGCCGGGGAGCCAAGTTCGTCCATCGGAAAAAGGCCACAAAAACGGGTGGGCTTTAGCCTTGGGGGGTGGGGCTGGCCAAGTTCGTCCGCCGGACTCGGAATGGGGCGAGACTTTGCGAGCGGCCTCCGTGTGCCAAAAATAGGCCGCGGGCACAGCCGCGCCCAAAAATAACCGCCCGAATGCCGGGGAGCCAAGTTCGTCCATCGGAAAAAGGCCACAAAAACGGGTGGGCTTTAGCCTTGGGGGGTGGGGCTGGCCAAGTTCGTCCGCCGGACTCGGAATGGGGCGAGACTTTGCGAGCGGCCTCCGTGTGCCAAAAATAGGCCGCGGGCACAGCCGCGCCCAAAAATAAGCCCCCGAAGGCCTGCGTCCCAAAACCCCCCAGCGGAAAAATGGCCAAAAAACGGGTGGGCTATAGCCTTGGGGGGTGGGGCTGGCCAAGTTCGTCCGCCGGACTCGGAATGGGGCGAGACTTTGCGAGCGGCCTCCGTGTGCCAAAAATAGGCCGCGGGCACAGCCGCGCCCAAAAATAACCGCCCGAATGCCGGGGAGCCAAGTTCGTCCATCGGAAAAAGGCCACAAAAACGGGTGGGCTTTAGCCTTGGGGGGTGGGGCTGGCCAAGTTCGTCCGCCGGACTCGGAATGGGGCGAGACTTTGCGAGCGGCCTCCGTGTGCCAAAAATAGGCCGCGGGCACAGCCGCGCCCAAAAATAACCGCCCGAATGCCGGGGAGCCAAGTTCGTCCATCGGAAAAAGGCCACAAAAACGGGTGGGCTTTAGCCTTGGGGGGTGGGGCTGGCCAAGTTCGTCCGCCGGACTCGGAATGGGGCGAGACTTTGCGAGCGGCCTCCGTGTGCCAAAAATAGGCCGCGGGCACAGCCGCGCCCAAAAATAACCGCCCGAATGCCGGGGAGCCAAGTTCGTCCATCGGAAAAAGGCCACAAAAACGGGTGGGCTTTAGCCTTGGGGGGTGGGGCTGGCCAAGTTCGTCCGCCGGACTCGGAATGGGGCGAGACTTTGCGAGCGGCCTCCGTGTGCCAAAAATAGGCCGCGGGCACAGCCGCGCCCAAAAATAACCGCCCGAATGCCGGGGAGCCAAGTTCGTCCATCGGAAAAAGGCCACAAAAACGGGTGGGCTTTAGCCTTGGGGGGTGGGGCTGGCCAAGTTCGTCCGCCGGACTCGGAATGGGGCGAGACTTTGCGAGCGGCCTCCGTGTGCCAAAAATAGGCCGCGGGCACAGCCGCGCCCAAAAATAAGCCCCCGAAGGCCTGCGTCCCAAAACCCCCCAGCGGAAAAATGGCCAAAAAACGGGTGGGCTATAGCCTTGGGGGGTGGGGCTGGCCAAGTTCGTCCGCCGGACTCGGAATGGGGCGAGACTTTGCGAGCGGCCTCCGTGTGCCAAAAATAGGCCGCGGGCACAGCCGCGCCCAAAAATAACCGCCCGAATGCCGGGGAGCCAAGTTCGTCCATCGGAAAAAGGCCACAAAAACGGGTGGGCTTTAGCCTTGGGGGGTGGGGCTGGCCAAGTTCGTCCGCCGGACTCGGAATGGGGCGAGACTTTGCGAGCGGCCTCCGTGTGCCAAAAATAGGCCGCGGGCACAGCCGCGCCCAAAAATAAGCCCCCGAAGGCCTGCGTCCCAAAACCCCCCAGCGGAAAAATGGCCAAAAAACGGGTGGGCTATAGCCTTGGGGGGTGGGGCTGGCCAAGTTCGTCCGCCGGACTCGGAATGGGGCGAGACTTTGCGAGCGGCCTCCGTGTGCCAAAAATAGGCCGCGGGCACAGCCGCGCCCAAAAATAAGCCCCCGAAGGCCTGCGTCCCAAAACCCCCCAGCGGAAAAATGGCCAAAAAACGGGTGGGCTATAGCCTTGGGGGGTGGGGCTGGCCAAGTTCGTCCGCCGGACTCGGAATGGGGCGAGACTTTGCGAGCGGCCTCCGTGTGCCAAAAATAGGCCGCGGGCACAGCCGCGCCCAAAAATAACCGCCCGAATGCCGGGGAGCCAAGTTCGTCCATCGGAAAAAGGCCACAAAAACGGGTGGGCTTTAGCCTTGGGGGGTGGGGCTGGCCAAGTTCGTCCGCCGGACTCGGAATGGGGCGAGACTTTGCGAGCGGCCTCCGTGTGCCAAAAATAGGCCGCGGGCACAGCCGCGCCCAAAAATAACCGCCCGAATGCCGGGGAGCCAAGTTCGTCCATCGGAAAAAGGCCACAAAAACGGGTGGGCTTTAGCCTTGGGGGGTGGGGCTGGCCAAGTTCGTCCGCCGGACTCGGAATGGGGCGAGACTTTGCGAGCGGCCTCCGTGTGCCAAAAATAGGCCGCGGGCACAGCCGCGCCCAAAAATAACCGCCCGAATGCCGGGGAGCCAAGTTCGTCCATCGGAAAAAGGCCACAAAAACGGGTGGGCTTTAGCCTTGGGGGGTGGGGCTGGCCAAGTTCGTCCGCCGGACTCGGAATGGGGCGAGACTTTGCGAGCGGCCTCCGTGTGCCAAAAATAGGCCGCGGGCACAGCCGCGCCCAAAAATAAGCCCCCGAAGGCCTGCGTCCCAAAACCCCCCAGCGGAAAAATGGCCAAAAAACGGGTGGGCTATAGCCTTGGGGGGTGGGGCTGGCCAAGTTCGTCCGCCGGACTCGGAATGGGGCGAGACTTTGCGAGCGGCCTCCGTGTGCCAAAAATAGGCCGCGGGCACAGCCGCGCCCAAAAATAACCGCCCGAATGCCGGGGAGCCAAGTTCGTCCATCGGAAAAAGGCCACAAAAACGGGTGGGCTTTAGCCTTGGGGGGTGGGGCTGGCCAAGTTCGTCCGCCGGACTCGGAATGGGGCGAGACTTTGCGAGCGGCCTCCGTGTGCCAAAAATAGGCCGCGGGCACAGCCGCGCCCAAAAATAACCGCCCGAATGCCGGGGAGCCAAGTTCGTCCATCGGAAAAAGGCCACAAAAACGGGTGGGCTTTAGCCTTGGGGGGTGGGGCTGGCCAAGTTCGTCCGCCGGACTCGGAATGGGGCGAGACTTTGCGAGCGGCCTCCGTGTGCCAAAAATAGGCCGCGGGCACAGCCGCGCCCAAAAATAACCGCCCGAATGCCGGGGAGCCAAGTTCGTCCATCGGAAAAAGGCCACAAAAACGGGTGGGCTTTAGCCTTGGGGGGTGGGGCTGGCCAAGTTCGTCCGCCGGACTCGGAATGGGGCGAGACTTTGCGAGCGGCCTCCGTGTGCCAAAAATAGGCCGCGGGCACAGCCGCGCCCAAAAATAACCGCCCGAATGCCGGGGAGCCAAGTTCGTCCATCGGAAAAAGGCCACAAAAACGGGTGGGCTTTAGCCTTGGGGGGTGGGGCTGGCCAAGTTCGTCCGCCGGACTCGGAATGGGGCGAGACTTTGCGAGCGGCCTCCGTGTGCCAAAAATAGGCCGCGGGCACAGCCGCGCCCAAAAATAAGCCCCCGAAGGCCTGCGTCCCAAAACCCCCCAGCGGAAAAATGGCCAAAAAACGGGTGGGCTATAGCCTTGGGGGGTGGGGCTGGCCAAGTTCGTCCGCCGGACTCGGAATGGGGCGAGACTTTGCGAGCGGCCTCCGTGTGCCAAAAATAGGCCGCGGGCACAGCCGCGCCCAAAAATAACCGCCCGAATGCCGGGGAGCCAAGTTCGTCCATCGGAAAAAGGCCACAAAAACGGGTGGGCTTTAGCCTTGGGGGGTGGGGCTGGCCAAGTTCGTCCGCCGGACTCGGAATGGGGCGAGACTTTGCGAGCGGCCTCCGTGTGCCAAAAATAGGCCGCGGGCACAGCCGCGCCCAAAAATAAGCCCCCGAAGGCCTGCGTCCCAAAACCCCCCAGCGGAAAAATGGCCAAAAAACGGGTGGGCTATAGCCTTGGGGGGGGGCTGGCCAAGTTCGTCCGCCGGACTCGGAATGGGGCGAGACTTTGCGAGCGGCCTCCGTGTGCCAAAAATAGGCCGCGGGCACAGCCGCGCCCAAAAATAAGCCCCCGAAGGCCTGCGTCCCAAAACCCCCCAGCGGAAAAATGGCCAAAAAACGGGTGGGCTATAGCCTTGGGGGGTGGGGCTGGCCAAGTTCGTCCGCCGGACTCGGAATGGGGCGAGACTTTGCGAGCGGCCTCCGTGTGCCAAAAATAGGCCGCGGGCACAGCCGCGCCCAAAAATAACCGCCCGAATGCCGGGGAGCCAAGTTCGTCCATCGGAAAAAGGCCACAAAAACGGGTGGGCTTTAGCCTTGGGGGGTGGGGCTGGCCAAGTTCGTCCGCCGGACTCGGAATGGGGCGAGACTTTGCGAGCGGCCTCCGTGTGCCAAAAATAGGCCGCGGGCACAGCCGCGCCCAAAAATAAGCCCCCGAAGGCCTGCGTCCCAAAACCCCCCAGCGGAAAAATGGCCAAAAAACGGGTGGGCTATAGCCTTGGGGGGTGGGGCTGGCCAAGTTCGTCCGCCGGACTCGGAATGGGGCGAGACTTTGCGAGCGGCCTCCGTGTGCCAAAAATAGGCCGCGGGCACAGCCGCGCCCAAAAATAAGCCCCCGAAGGCCTGCGTCCCAAAACCCCCCAGCGGAAAAATGGCCAAAAAACGGGTGGGCTATAGCCTTGGGGGGTGGGGCTGGCCAAGTTCGTCCGCCGGACTCGGAATGGGGCGAGACTTTGCGAGCGGCCTCCGTGTGCCAAAAATAGGCCGCGGGCACAGCCGCGCCCAAAAATAACCCCCCGAAGGCCTGCGACCCAAGAACCACCATCGGAAAAAGGCCACAAAAACGGGTGGGCTATAGCCTTGGGGGGTGGGGCTGGCCAAGTTCGTCCGCCGGACTCGGAATGGGGCGAGACTTTGCGAGCGGCCTCCGTGTGCCAAAAATAGGCCGCGGGCACAGCCGCGCCCAAAAATAACCCCCCGAAGGCCGGGGAGCCAAGTTCGTCCAGCGGAAAAAGGCCACAAAAACGGGTGGGCTATAGCCTTGGGGGGTGGGGCTGGCCAAGTTCGTCCGCCGGACTCGGAATGGGGCGAGACTTTGCGAGCGGCCTCCGTGTGCCAAAAATAGGCCGCGGGCACAGCCGCGCCCAAAAATAAGCCCCCGAAGGCCTGCGTCCCAAAACCCCCCAGCGGAAAAATGGCCAAAAAACGGGTGGGCTATAGCCTTGGGGGGTGGGGCTGGCCAAGTTCGTCCGCCGGACTCGGAATGGGGCGAGACTTTGCGAGCGGCCTCCGTGTGCCAAAAATAGGCCGCGGGCACAGCCGCGCCCAAAAATAAGCCCCCGAAGGCCTGCGTCCCAAAACCCCCCAGCGGAAAAATGGCCAAAAAACGGGTGGGCTATAGCCTTGGGGGGTGGGGCTGGCCAAGTTCGTCCGCCGGACTCGGAATGGGGCGAGACTTTGCGAGCGGCCTCCGTGTGCCAAAAATAGGCCGCGGGCACAGCCGCGCCCAAAAATAACCGCCCGAATGCCGGGGAGCCAAGTTCGTCCATCGGAAAAAGGCCACAAAAACGGGTGGGCTTTAGCCTTGGGGGGTGGGGCTGGCCAAGTTCGTCCGCCGGACTCGGAATGGGGCGAGACTTTGCGAGCGGCCTCCGTGTGCCAAAAATAGGCCGCGGGCACAGCCGCGCCCAAAAATAACCGCCCGAATGCCGGGGAGCCAAGTTCGTCCATCGGAAAAAGGCCACAAAAACGGGTGGGCTTTAGCCTTGGGGGGTGGGGCTGGCCAAGTTCGTCCGCCGGACTCGGAATGGGGCGAGACTTTGCGAGCGGCCTCCGTGTGCCAAAAATAGGCCGCGGGCACAGCCGCGCCCAAAAATAAGCCCCCGAAGGCCTGCGTCCCAAAACCCCCCAGCGGAAAAATGGCCAAAAAACGGGTGGGCTATAGCCTTGGGGGGTGGGGCTGGCCAAGTTCGTCCGCCGGACTCGGAATGGGGCGAGACTTTGCGAGCGGCCTCCGTGTGCCAAAAATAGGCCGCGGGCACAGCCGCGCCCAAAAATAACCGCCCGAATGCCGGGGAGCCAAGTTCGTCCATCGGAAAAAGGCCACAAAAACGGGTGGGCTTTAGCCTTGGGGGGTGGGGCTGGCCAAGTTCGTCCGCCGGACTCGGAATGGGGCGAGACTTTGCGAGCGGCCTCCGTGTGCCAAAAATAGGCCGCGGGCACAGCCGCGCCCAAAAATAAGCCCCCGAAGGCCTGCGTCCCAAAACCCCCCAGCGGAAAAAAGGCCACAAAAACGGGTGGGCTTTAGCCTTGGGGGGGGCGGCTGGCCAAGTTCGTCCGCCGGACTCCGAATGGGGCGAGACTTTGCGAGCGGCCTCCGTGTGCCAAAAATAGGCCGCGGGCACAGCCGCGCCCAAAAATAAGCCCCCGAAGGCCTGCGTCCCAAAACCCCCCAGCGGAAAAATGGCCAAAAAACGGGTGGGCTATAGCCTTGGGGGGTGGGGCTGGCCAAGTTCGTCCGCCGGACTCGGAATGGGGCGAGACTTTGCGAGCGGCCTCCGTGTGCCAAAAATAGGCCGCGGGCACAGCCGCGCCCAAAAATAACCGCCCGAAGGCCGGGGCGCCAAGTTCGTCCAGCGGAAAAAGGCCACAAAAACGGGTGGGCTATAGCCTTGGGGGGTGGGGCTGGCCAAGTTCGTCCGCCGGACTCGGAATGGGGCGAGACTTTGCGAGCGGCCTCCGTGTGCCAAAAATAGGCCGCGGGCACAGCCGCGCCCAAAAATAAGCCCCCGAAGGCCTGCGTCCCAAAACCCCCCAGCGGAAAAAAGGCCACAAAAACAGGTGGGCTATAGCCTTGGGGGGTAGGGCGGGCCAAGTTCGTCCGCCGGACTCGGAATGGGGTGAGAGTTTTCGAGCGGCCTCCGTGTCCCAAAAATAGGCCGCGGGCACAGCCGCGCCCAAAAATAAGCCCCCGAAGGCCTGCGTCCCAAAACCCCCCAGCGGAAAAATGGCCACAAAAACGGGTGGGCTATAGCCTTGGGGGGTGGGGCTGGCCAAGTTCGTCCGCCGGACTCGGAATGGGGCGAGACTTTGCGAGCGGCCTCCGTGTGCCAAAAATAGGCCGCGGGCACAGCCGCGCCCAAAAATAAGCCCCCGAAGGCCTGCGTCCCAAAACCGTCCAGCGGAAAAAGGCCACAAAAACGGGTGGGCTATAGCCTTGGGGGGTGGGGCTGGCCAAGTTCGTCCGCCGGACTCGGAATGGGGCGAGACTTTGCGAGCGGCCTCCGTGTGCCAAAAATAGGCCGCGGGCACAGCCGCGCCCAAAAATAACCGCCCGAATGCCGGGGAGCCAAGTTCGTCCATCGGAAAAAGGCCACAAAAACGGGTGGGCTTTAGCCTTGGGGGGTGGGGCTGGCCAAGTTCGTCCGCCGGACTCGGAATGGGGCGAGACTTTGCGAGCGGCCTCCGTGTGCCAAAAATAGGCCGCGGGCACAGCCGCGCCCAAAAATAAGCCCCCGAAGGCCTGCGTCCCAAAACCCCCCAGCGGAAAAATGGCCAAAAAACGGGTGGGCTATAGCCTTGGGGGGTGGGGCTGGCCAAGTTCGTCCGCCGGACTCGGAATGGGGCGAGACTTTGCGAGCGGCCTCCGTGTGCCAAAAATAGGCCGCGGGCAAAGCCGCGCCCAAAAATAACCGCCCGAATGCCGGGGAGCCAAGTTCGTCCATCGGAAAAAGGCCACAAAAACGGGTGGGCTTTAGCCTTGGGGGGTGGGGCTGGCCAAGTTCGTCCGCCGGACTCGGAATGGGGCGAGACTTTGCGAGCGGCCTCCGTGTGCCAAAAATAGGCCGCGGGCACAGCCGCGCCCAAAAATAAGCCCCCGAAGGCCTGCGTCCCAAAACCCCCCAGCGGAAAAATGGCCAAAAAACCGGTGGGCTATAGCCTTGGGCGGGCCGGCTGGCCAAGTTCGTCCGCCGGACTCGGAATGGGGCGAGACTTTGCGAGGGGCCTCCGTGTGCCAAAAATAGGCCGCGGGCACAGCCGCGCCCAAAAATAAGCCCCCGAAGGCCTGCGTCCCAAAACCCCCCAGCGGAAAAATGGCCAAAAAACGGGTGGGCTATAGCCTTGGGGGGTGGGGCTGGCCAAGTTCGTCCGCCGGACTCGGAATGGGGCGAGACTTTGCGAGCGGCCTCCGTGTGCCAAAAATAGGCCGCGGGCACAGCCGCGCCCAAAAATAACCGCCCGAATGCCGGGGAGCCAAGTTCGTCCATCGGAAAAAGGCCACAAAAACGGGTGGGCTTTAGCCTTGGGGGGTGGGGCTGGCCAAGTTCGTCCGCCGGACTCGGAATGGGGCGAGACTTTGCGAGCGGCCTCCGTGTGCCAAAAATAGGCCGCGGGCACAGCCGCGCCCAAAAATAACCGCCCGAATGCCGGGGAGCCAAGTTCGTCCATCGGAAAAAGGCCACAAAAACGGGTGGGCTTTAGCCTTGGGGGGTGGGGCTGGCCAAGTTCGTCCGCCGGACTCGGAATGGGGCGAGACTTTGCGAGCGGCCTCCGTGTGCCAAAAATAGGCCGCGGGCACAGCCGCGCCCAAAAATAAGCCCCCGAAGGCCTGCGTCCCAAAACCCCCCAGCGGAAAAATGGCCAAAAAACGGGTGGGCTATAGCCTTGGGGGGTGGGGCTGGCCAAGTTCGTCCGCCGGACTCGGAATGGGGCGAGACTTTGCGAGCGGCCTCCGTGTGCCAAAAATAGGCCGCGGGCACAGCCGCGCCCAAAAATAACCGCCCGAATGCCGGGGAGCCAAGTTCGTCCATCGGAAAAAGGCCACAAAAACGGGTGGGCTTTAGCCTTGGGGGGTGGGGCTGGCCAAGTTCGTCCGCCGGACTCGGAATGGGGCGAGACTTTGCGAGCGGCCTCCGTGTGCCAAAAATAGGCCGCGGGCACAGCCGCGCCCAAAAATAACCGCCCGAATGCCGGGGAGCCAAGTTCGTCCATCGGAAAAAGGCCACAAAAACGGGTGGGCTTTAGCCTTGGGGGGTGGGGCTGGCCAAGTTCGTCCGCCGGACTCGGAATGGGGCGAGACTTTGCGAGCGGCCTCCGTGTGCCAAAAATAGGCCGCGGGCACAGCCGCGCCCAAAAATAAGCCCCCGAAGGCCTGCGTCCCAAAACCCCCCAGCGGAAAAATGGCCAAAAAACGGGTGGGCTATAGCCTTGGGGGGTGGGGCTGGCCAAGTTCGTCCGCCGGACTCGGAATGGGGCGAGACTTTGCGAGCGGCCTCCGTGTGCCAAAAATAGGCCGCGGGCACAGCCGCGCCCAAAAATAACCGCCCGAATGCCGGGGAGCCAAGTTCGTCCATCGGAAAAAGGCCACAAAAACGGGTGGGCTTTAGCCTTGGGGGGTGGGGCTGGCCAAGTTCGTCCGCCGGACTCGGAATGGGGCGAGACTTTGCGAGCGGCCTCCGTGTGCCAAAAATAGGCCGCGGGCACAGCCGCGCCCAAAAATAAGCCCCCGAAGGCCTGCGTCCCAAAACCCCCCAGCGGAAAAATGGCCAAAAAACGGGTGGGCTATAGCCTTGGGGGGTGGGGCTGGCCAAGTTCGTCCGCCGGACTCGGAATGGGGCGAGACTTTGCGAGCGGCCTCCGTGTGCCAAAAATAGGCCGCGGGCACAGCCGCGCCCAAAAATAACCGCCCGAATGCCGGGGAGCCAAGTTCGTCCATCGGAAAAAGGCCACAAAAACGGGTGGGCTTTAGCCTTGGGGGGTGGGGCTGGCCAAGTTCGTCCGCCGGACTCGGAATGGGGCGAGACTTTGCGAGCGGCCTCCGTGTGCCAAAAATAGGCCGCGGGCACAGCCGCGCCCAAAAATAAGCCCCCGAAGGCCTGCGTCCCAAAACCCCCCAGCGGAAAAATGGCCAAAAAACGGGTGGGCTATAGCCTTGGTGGGGGACGGCGGCCAAGTTCGTCCGCCGGACTCGGAATGGGGCGAGACTTTGCGAGCGGCCTCCGTGTGCCAAAAATAGGCCGCGGGCACAGCCGCGCCCAAAAATAACCGCCCGAATGCCGGGGAGCCAAGTTCGTCCATCGGAAAAAGGCCACAAAAACGGGTGGGCTTTAGCCTTGGGGGGTGGGGCTGGCCAAGTTCGTCCGCCGGACTCGGAATGGGGCGAGACTTTGCGAGCGGCCTCCGTGTGCCAAAAATAGGCCGCGGGCACAGCCGCGCCCAAAAATAACCGCCCGAATGCCGGGGAGCCAAGTTCGTCCATCGGAAAAAGGCCACAAAAACGGGTGGGCTTTAGCCTTGGGGGGTGGGGCTGGCCAAGTTCGTCCGCCGGACTCGGAATGGGGCGAGACTTTGCGAGCGGCCTCCGTGTGCCAAAAATAGGCCGCGGGCACAGCCGCGCCCAAAAATAAGCCCCCCAAGGCCTGCGTCCCAAAACCCCCCAGCGGAAAAATGGCCAAAAAACGGGTGGGCTATAGCCTTGGGGGGTGGGGCTGGCCAAGTTCGTCCGCCGGACTCGGAATGGGGCGAGACTTTGCGAGCGGCCTCCGTGTGCCAAAAATAGGCCGCGGGCACAGCCGCGCCCAAAAATAACCGCCCGAATGCCGGGGAGCCAAGTTCGTCCATCGGAAAAAGGCCACAAAAACGGGTGGGCTTTAGCCTTGGGGGGTGGGGCTGGCCAAGTTCGTCCGCCGGACTCGGAATGGGGCGAGACTTTGCGAGCGGCCTCCGTGTGCCAAAAATAGGCCGCGGGCACAGCCGCGCCCAAAAATAAGCCCCCGAAGGCCTGCGTCCCAAAACCCCCCAGCGGAAAAATGGCCAAAAAAACGGGTGGGCTATAGCCTTGGGGGGTGGGGCTGGCCAAGTTCGTCCGCCGGACTCGGAATGGGGCGAGACTTTGCGAGCGGCCTCCGTGTGCCAAAAATAGGCCGCGGGCACAGCCGCGCCCAAAAATAACCGCCCGAATGCCGGGGAGCCAAGTTCGTCCATCGGAAAAAGGCCACAAAAACGGGTGGGCTTTAGCCTTGGGGGGTGGGGCTGGCCAAGTTCGTCCGCCGGACTCGGAATGGGGCGAGACTTTGCGAGCGGCCTCCGTGTGCCAAAAATAGGCCGCGGGCACAGCCGCGCCCAAAAATAAGCCCCCGAAGGCCTGCGTCCCAAAACCCCCCAGCGGAAAAATGGCCAAAAAACCGGTGGGCTATAGCCTTGGGGGGTGGGGCTGGCCAAGTTCGTCCGCCGGACTCGGAATGGGGCGAGACTTTGCGAGGGGCCTCCGTGTGCCAAAAATAGGCCGCGGGCACAGCCGCGCCCAAAAATAAGCCCCCGAAGGCCTGCGTCCCAAAACCCCCCAGCGGAAAAATGGCCACAAAAACGGGTGGGCTATAGCCTTGGGGGGTGGGGCTGGCCAAGTTCGTCCGCCGGACTCGGAATGGGGCGAGACTTTGCGAGCGGCCTCCGTGTGCCAAAAATAGGCCGCGGGCACAGCCGCGCCCAAAAATAACCCCCGAAGGCCGGGGCGCCAAGTTCGTCCATCGGAAAAAGGCCACAAAAACGGGTGGGCTATAGCCTTGGGGGGTGGGGCTGGCCAAGTTCGTCCGCCGGACTCGGAATGGGGCGAGACTTTGCGAGCGGCCTCCGTGTGCCAAAAATAGGCCGCGGGCACAGCCGCGCCCAAAAATAACCGCCCGAATGCCGGGGAGCCAAGTTCGTCCATCGGAAAAAGGCCACAAAAACGGGTGGGCTTTAGCCTTGGGGGGTGGGGCTGGCCAAGTTCGTCCGCCGGACTCGGAATGGGGCGAGACTTTGCGAGCGGCCTCCGTGTGCCAAAAATAGGCCGCGGGCACAGCCGCGCCCAAAAATAAGCCCCCGAAGGCCTGCGTCCCAAAACCCCCCAGCGGAAAAATGGCCAAAAAACGGGTGGGCTATAGCCTTGGGGGGTGGGGCTGGCCAAGTTCGTCCGCCGGACTCGGAATGGGGCGAGACTTTGCGAGCGGCCTCCGTGTGCCAAAAATAGGCCGCGGGCACAGCCGCGCCCAAAAATAACCGCCCGAATGCCGGGGAGCCAAGTTCGTCCATCGGAAAAAGGCCACAAAAACGGGTGGGCTTTAGCCTTGGGGGGTGGGGCTGGCCAAGTTCGTCCGCCGGACTCGGAATGGGGCGAGACTTTGCGAGCGGCCTCCGTGTGCCAAAAATAGGCCGCGGGCACAGCCGCGCCCAAAAATAAGCCCCCGAAGGCCTGCGTCCCAAAACCCCCCAGCGGAAAAATGGCCAAAAAACCGGTGGGCTATAGCCTTGGGGGGGGGGGGCTGGCCAAGTTCGTCCGCCGGACTCGGAATGGGGCGAGACTTTGCGAGCGGCCTCCGTGTGCCAAAAATAGGCCGCGGGCACAGCCGCGCCCAAAAATAAGCCCCCGAAGGCCTGCGTCCCAAAACCCCCCAGCGGAAAAATGGCCACAAAAACGGGTGGGCTATAGCCTTGGGGGGTGGGGCTGGCCAAGTTCGTCCGCCGGACTCGGAATGGGGCGAGACTTTGCGAGCGGCCTCCGTGTGCCAAAAATAGGCCGCGGGCACAGCCGCGCCCAAAAATAACCGCCCGAAGGCCGGGGAGCCAAGTTCGTCCATCGGAAAAAGGCCACAAAAACGGGTGGGCTATAGCCTTGGGGGGTGGGGCTGGCCAAGTTCGTCCGCCGGACTCGGAATGGGGCGAGACTTTGCGAGCGGCCTCCGTGTGCCAAAAATAGGCCGCGGGCACAGCCGCGCCCAAAAATAACCGCCCGAATGCCGGGGAGCCAAGTTCGTCCATCGGAAAAAGGCCACAAAAACGGGTGGGCTTTAGCCTTGGGGGGTGGGGCTGGCCAAGTTCGTCCGCCGGAC
Source organism: Citrus maxima (assembly GCA_029641205.1). Classification (NCBI taxonomy): domain Eukaryota; kingdom Viridiplantae; phylum Streptophyta; class Magnoliopsida; order Sapindales; family Rutaceae; genus Citrus; species Citrus maxima. The sequence continues at coordinate 30,273,844 of CM056373.1, forward strand.
TCGGAATGGGGCGAGACTTTGCGAGCGGCCTCCGTGTGCCAAAAATAGGCCGCGGGCACAGCCGCGCCCAAAAATAAGCCCCCGAAGGCCTGCGTCCCAAAACCCCCCAGCGGAAAAATGGCCAAAAAACGGGTGGGCTATAGCCTTGGGGGGTGGGGCTGGCCAAGTTCGTCCGCCGGACTCGGAATGGGGCGAGACTTTGCGAGCGGCCTCCGTGTGCCAAAAATAGGCCGCGGGCACAGCCGCGCCCAAAAATAAGCCCCCGAAGTTCTGCGTCCCAAAACCCCCCAGCGGAAAAAAGGCCACAAAAACGGGTGGGCTATAGCCTTGGGGGGTGGGGCTGGCCAAGTTCGTCCGCCGGACTCGGAATGGGGCGAGACTTTGCGAGCGGCCTCCGTGTGCCAAAAATAGGCCGCGGGCACAGCCGCGCCCAAAAATAAGCCCCCGAAGGCCTGCGTCCCAAAACCCCCCAGCGGAAAAATGGCCAAAAAACGGGTGGGCTATAGCCTTGGGGGGTGGGGCTGGCCAAGTTCGTCCGCCGGACTCGGAATGGGGCGAGACTTTGCGAGCGGCCTCCGTGTGCCAAAAATAGGCCGCGGGCACAGCCGCGCCCAAAAATAACCGCCCGAATGCCGGGGAGCCAAGTTCGTCCATCGGAAAAAGGCCACAAAAACGGGTGGGCTTTAGCCTTGGGGGGTGGGGCTGGCCAAGTTCGTCCGCCGGACTCGGAATGGGGCGAGACTTTGCGAGCGGCCTCCGTGTGCCAAAAATAGGCCGCGGGCACAGCCGCGCCCAAAAATAAGCCCCCGAAGGCCTGCGTCCCAAAACCCCCCAGCGGAAAAATGGCCAAAAAACGGGTGGGCTATAGCCTTGGGGGGTGGGGCTGGCCAAGTTCGTCCGCCGGACTCGGAATGGGGCGAGACTTTGCGAGCGGCCTCCGTGTGCCAAAAATAGGCCGCGGGCACAGCCGCGCCCAAAAATAACCGCCCGAATGCCGGGGAGCCAAGTTCGTCCATCGGAAAAAGGCCACAAAAACGGGTGGGCTTTAGCCTTGGGGGGTGGGGCTGGCCAAGTTCGTCCGCCGGACTCGGAATGGGGCGAGACTTTGCGAGCGGCCTCCGTGTGCCAAAAATAGGCCGCGGGCACAGCCGCGCCCAAAAATAAGCCCCCGAAGGCCTGCGTCCCAAAACCCCCCAGCGGAAAAATGGCCAAAAAACCGGTGGGCTATAGCCTTGGGGGGTGGGGCTGGCCAAGTTCGTCCGCCGGACTCGGAATGGGGCGAGACTTTGCGAGCGGCCTCCGTGTGCCAAAAATAGGCCGCGGGCACAGCCGCGCCCAAAAATAAGCCCCCGAAGGCCTGCGTCCCAAAACCCCCCAGCGGAAAAATGGCCAAAAAACGGGTGGGCTATAGCCTTGGGGGGGGCGGCTGGCCAAGTTCGTCCGCCGGACTCGGAATGGGGCGAGACTTTGCGAGCGGCCTCCGTGTGCCAAAAATAGGCCGCGGGCACAGCCGCGCCCAAAAATAAGCCCCCGAAGGCCTGCGTCCCAAAACCCCCCAGCGGAAAAATGGCCAAAAAACGGGTGGGCTATAGCCTTGGGCGGGCCGGCTGGCCAAGTTCGTCCGCCGGACTCGGAATGGGGCGAGACTTTGCGAGGGGCCTCCGTGTGCCAAAAATAGGCCGCGGGCACAGCCGCGCCCAAAAATAAGCCCCCGAAGGCCTGCGTCCCAAAACCCCCCAGCGGAAAAATGGCCAAAAAACGGGTGGGCTATAGCCTTGGGGGGTGGGGCTGGCCAAGTTCGTCCGCCGGACTCGGAATGGGGCGAGACTTTGCGAGCGGCCTCCGTGTGCCAAAAATAGGCCGCGGGCACAGCCGCGCCCAAAAATAACCGCCCGAATGCCGGGGAGCCAAGTTCGTCCATCGGAAAAAGGCCACAAAAACGGGTGGGCTTTAGCCTTGGGGGGTGGGGCTGGCCAAGTTCGTCCGCCGGACTCGGAATGGGGCGAGACTTTGCGAGCGGCCTCCGTGTGCCAAAAATAGGCCGCGGGCACAGCCGCGCCCAAAAATAAGCCCCCGAAGGCCTGCGTCCCAAAACCCCCCAGCGGAAAAATGGCCAAAAAACGGGTGGGCTATAGCCTTGGGGGGGCTGGCCAAGTTCGTCCGCCGGACTCGGAATGGGGCGAGACTTTGCGAGGGGCCTCCGTGTGCCAAAAATAGGCCGCGGGCACAGCCGCGCCCAAAAATAAGCCCCCGAAGGCCTGCGTCCCAAAACCCCCCAGCGGAAAAATGGCCAAAAAACGGGTGGGCTATAGCCTTGGGGGGTGGGGCTGGCCAAGTTCGTCCGCCGGACTCGGAATGGGGCGAGACTTTGCGAGCGGCCTCCGTGTGCCAAAAATAGGCCGCGGGCACAGCCGCGCCCAAAAATAACCGCCCGAATGCCGGGGAGCCAAGTTCGTCCATCGGAAAAAGGCCACAAAAACGGGTGGGCTTTAGCCTTGGGGGGTGGGGCTGGCCAAGTTCGTCCGCCGGACTCGGAATGGGGCGAGACTTTGCGAGCGGCCTCCGTGTGCCAAAAATAGGCCGCGGGCACAGCCGCGCCCAAAAATAACCGCCCGAATGCCGGGGAGCCAAGTTCGTCCATCGGAAAAAGGCCACAAAAACGGGTGGGCTTTAGCCTTGGGGGGTGGGGCTGGCCAAGTTCGTCCGCCGGACTCGGAATGGGGCGAGACTTTGCGAGCGGCCTCCGTGTGCCAAAAATAGGCCGCGGGCACAGCCGCGCCCAAAAATAACCCCCCGAAGGCCTGCGTCCCAAAACCCCCCAGCGGAAAAATGGCCAAAAAACGGGTGGGCTATAGCCTTGGGGGGTGGGGCTGGCCAAGTTCGTCCGCCGGACTCGGAATGGGGCGAGACTTTGCGAGCGGCCTCCGTGTGCCAAAAATAGGCCGCGGGCACAGCCGCGCCCAAAAATAACCGCCCGAATGCCGGGGAGCCAAGTTCGTCCATCGGAAAAAGGCCACAAAAACGGGTGGGCTTTAGCCTTGGGGGGTGGGGCTGGCCAAGTTCGTCCGCCGGACTCGGAATGGGGCGAGACTTTGCGAGCGGCCTCCGTGTGCCAAAAATAGGCCGCGGGCACAGCCGCGCCCAAAAATAAGCCCCCGAAGGCCTGCGTCCCAAAACCCCCCAGCGGAAAAATGGCCAAAAAACGGGTGGGCTATAGCCTTGGGGGTGGGGCTGGCCAAGTTCGTCCGCCGGACTCGGAATGGGGCGAGACTTTGCGAGCGGCCTCCGTGTGCCAAAAATAGGCCGCGGGCACAGCCGCGCCCAAAAATAACCGCCCGAATGCCGGGGAGCCAAGTTCGTCCATCGGAAAAAGGCCACAAAAACGGGTGGGCTTTAGCCTTGGGGGGTGGGGCTGGCCAAGTTCGTCCGCCGGACTCGGAATGGGGCGAGACTTTGCGAGCGGCCTCCGTGTGCCAAAAATAGGCCGCGGGCACAGCCGCGCCCAAAAATAAGCCCCCGAAGGCCTGCGTCCCAAAACCCCCCAGCGGAAAAATGGCCAAAAAACGGGTGGGCTATAGCCTTGGTGGGGGGCACTGGCCAAGTTCGTCCGCCGGACTCGGAATGGGGCGAGACTTTGCGAGGGGCCTCCGTGTGCCAAAAATAGGCCGCGGGCACAGCCGCGCCCAAAAATAAGCCCCCGAAGGCCTGCGTCCCAAAACCCCCCAGCGGAAAAATGGCCAAAAAACGGGTGGGCTATAGCCTTGGGGGGTGGGGCTGGCCAAGTTCGTCCGCCGGACTCGGAATGGGGCGAGACTTTGCGAGCGGCCTCCGTGTGCCAAAAATAGGCCGCGGGCACAGCCGCGCCCAAAAATAAGCCCCCGAAGGCCTGCGTCCCAAAACCCCCCAGCGGAAAAATGGCCAAAAAACGGGTGGGCTATAGCCTTGGGGGTGGGGCTGGCCAAGTTCGTCCGCCGGACTCGGAATGGGGCGAGACTTTGCGAGCGGCCTCCGTGTGCCAAAAATAGGCCGCGGGCACAGCCGCGCCCAAAAATAACCGCCCGAAGGTCGGGTTCCCAAGTTCGTCCACCGGAAAAAGACCAAAAAAAGGGGTGGGCTATAGCCTTGGGGGGTGGGGCTGGCCAAGTTCGTCCGCCGGACTCGGAATGGGGCGAGACTTTGCGAGCGGCCTCCGTGTGCCAAAAATAGGCCGCGGGCACAGCCGCGCCCAAAAATAACCGCCCGAATGCCGGGGAGCCAAGTTCGTCCATCGGAAAAAGGCCACAAAAACGGGTGGGCTTTAGCCTTGGGGGGTGGGGCTGGCCAAGTTCGTCCGCCGGACTCGGAATGGGGCGAGACTTTGCGAGCGGCCTCCGTGTGCCAAAAATAGGCCGCGGGCACAGCCGCGCCCAAAAATAAGCCCCCGAAGGCCTGCGTCCCAAAACCCCCCAGCGGAAAAATGGCCAAAAAACCGGTGGGCTATAGCCTTGGTGGGGGGCTGGCGAAGTTCGTCCGCCGGACTCCGAATGGGGCGAGACTTTGCGAGGGGCCTCCGTGTGCCAAAAATAGGCCGCGGGCACAGCCGCGCCCAAAAATAAGCCCCCGAAGGCCTGCGTCCCAAAACCCCCCAGCGGAAAAATGGCCAAAAAACGGGTGGGCTATAGCCTTGGGGGGTGGGGCTGGCCAAGTTCGTCCGCCGGACTCGGAATGGGGCGAGACTTTGCGAGCGGCCTCCGTGTGCCAAAAATAGGCCGCGGGCAAAGCCGCGCCCAAAAATAACCGCCCGAATGCCGGGGAGCCAAGTTCGTCCATCGGAAAAAGGCCACAAAAACGGGTGGGCTTTAGCCTTGGGGGGTGGGGCTGGCCAAGTTCGTCCGCCGGACTCGGAATGGGGCGAGACTTTGCGAGCGGCCTCCGTGTGCCAAAAATAGGCCGCGGGCACAGCCGCGCCCAAAAATAACCGCCCGAATGCCGGGGAGCCAAGTTCGTCCATCGGAAAAAGGCCACAAAAACGGGTGGGCTTTAGCCTTGGGGGGTGGGGCTGGCCAAGTTCGTCCGCCGGACTCGGAATGGGGCGAGACTTTGCGAGCGGCCTCCGTGTGCCAAAAATAGGCCGCGGGCACAGCCGCGCCCAAAAATAAGCCCCCGAAGGCCTGCGTCCCAAAACCCCCCAGCGGAAAAATGGCCAAAAAACCGGTGGGCTATAGCCTTGGTGGGGGGGGGGGCGAAGTTCGTCCGCCGGACTCGGAATGGGGCGAGACTTTGGGAGCGGCCTCCGTGTGCCAAAAATAGGCCGCGGGCACAGCCGCGCCCAAAAATAAGCCCCCGAAGGCCTGCGTCCCAAAACCCCCCAGCGGAAAAATGGCCAAAAAACGGGTGGGCTATAGCCTTGGGGGGTGGGGCTGGCCAAGTTCGTCCGCCGGACTCGGAATGGGGCGAGACTTTGCGAGCGGCCTCCGTGTGCCAAAAATAGGCCGCGGGCACAGCCGCGCCCAAAAATAACCGCCCGAATGCCGGGGAGCCAAGTTCGTCCATCGGAAAAAGGCCACAAAAACGGGTGGGCTTTAGCCTTGGGGGGTGGGGCTGGCCAAGTTCGTCCGCCGGACTCGGAATGGGGCGAGACTTTGCGAGCGGCCTCCGTGTGCCAAAAATAGGCCGCGGGCACAGCCGCGCCCAAAAATAAGCCCCCGAAGGCCTGCGTCCCAAAACCCCCCAGCGGAAAAATGGCCAAAAAACCGGTGGGCTATAGCCTTGGCGGGGGGCGGGGGCCAAGTTCGTCCGCCGGACTCGGAATGGGGTGAGACTTTGCGAGCGGCCTCCGTGTGCCAAAAATAGGCCGCGGGCACAGCCGCGCCCAAAAATAAGCCCCGAAGGACTGCGTCCCAAATCCCCCCAGCGGAAAAATGGCAGAAAAACCGGTGGGCTATAGCCTTGGGGGGTGGGGCTGGCCAAGTTCGTCCGCCGGACTCGGAATGGGGCGAGACTTTGCGAGCGGCCTCCGTGTGCCAAAAATAGGCCGCGGGCACAGCCGCGCCCAAAAATAAGCCCCCGAAGTTCTGCGTCCCAAAACCCCCCAGCGGAAAAAAGGCCACAAAAACGGGTGGGGTTTAGCCTTGGGCGGGCCGGCTGGCCAAGTTCGTCCGCCGGACTCCGAATGGGGCGAGACTTTGCGAGGGGCCTCCGTGTGCCAAAAATAGGCCGCGGGCACAGCCGCGCCCAAAAATAAGCCCCCGAAGGCCTGCGTCCCAAAACCCCCCAGCGGAAAAATGGCCAAAAAACGGGTGGGCTATAGCCTTGGGCGGTGGGGCTGGGCAAGTTTGTCCGCCGGACTCGGAATGGGGCGAGACTTTGCGAGGGGCCTCCGTGTGCCAAAAATAGGCCGCGGGCACAGCCGCGCCCAAAAATAAGCCCCCGAAGGCCTGCGTCCCAAAACCCCCCAGCGGAAAAATGGCCAAAAAACGGGTGGGCTATAGCCTTGGGGGGTGGGGCTGGCCAAGTTCGTCCGCCGGACTCGGAATGGGGCGAGACTTTGCGAGCGGCCTCCGTGTGCCAAAAATAGGCCGCGGGCACAGCCGCGCCCAAAAATAACCGCCCGAATGCCGGGGAGCCAAGTTCGTCCATCGGAAAAAGGCCACAAAAACGGGTGGGCTTTAGCCTTGGGGGGTGGGGCTGGCCAAGTTCGTCCGCCGGACTCGGAATGGGGCGAGACTTTGCGAGCGGCCTCCGTGTGCCAAAAATAGGCCGCGGGCACAGCCGCGCCCAAAAATAACCGCCCGAAGGCCGGGGAGCCAAGTTCGTCCATCGGAAAAAGGCCACAAAAACGGGTGGGCTTTAGCCTTGGGGGGTGGGGCTGGCCAAGTTCGTCCGCCGGACTCGGAATGGGGCGAGACTTTGCGAGCGGCCTCCGTGTGCCAAAAATAGGCCGCGGGCACAGCCGCGCCCAAAAATAACCGCCCGAATGCCGGGGAGCCAAGTTCGTCCATCGGAAAAATGGCCAAAAAACGGGTGGGCTATAGCCTTGGGGGGTGGGGCTGGCCAAGTTCGTCCGCCGGACTCGGAATGGGGCGAGACTTTGCGAGCGGCCTCCGTGTGCCAAAAATAGGCCGCGGGCACAGCCGCGCCCAAAAATAAGCCCCCGAAGGCCTGCGTCCCAAAACCCCCCAGCGGAAAAATGGCCAAAAAACCGGTGGGCTATAGCCTTGCGGGGGCGGGCTGGCCAAGTTCGTCCGCCGGACTCGGAATGGGGCGAGACTTTGCGAGCGGCCTCCGTGTGCCAAAAATAGGCCGCGGGCACAGCCGCGCCCAAAAATAAGCCCCCGAAGGCCTGCGTCCCAAAACCCCCCAGCGGAAAAATGGCCAAAAAACGGGTGGGCTATAGCCTTGGGGGGGGCCTGGCCAAGTTCGTCCGCCGGACTCGGAATGGGGCGAGACTTTGCGAGCGGCCTCCGTGTGCCAAAAATAGGCCGCGGGCACAGCCGCGCCCAAAAATAAGCCCCCGAAGGCCTGCGTCCCAAAACCCCCCAGCGGAAAAATGGCCAAAAAACGGGTGGGCTATAGGCTTGGGGGGTGGGGCTGGCCAAGTTCGTCCGCCGGACTCGGAATGGGGCGAGACTTTGCGAGGGGCCTCCGTGTGCCAAAAATAGGCCGCGGGCACAGCCGCGCCCAAAAATAAGCCCCCGAAGGCCTGCGTCCCAAAACCCCCCAGCGGAAAAATGGCCAAAAAACGGGTGGGCTATAGCCTTGGGGGGTGGGGCTGGCCAAGTTCGTCCGCCGGACTCGGAATGGGGCGAGACTTTGCGAGCGGCCTCCGTGTGCCAAAAATAGGCCGCGGGCACAGCCGCGCCCAAAAATAACCGCCCGAATGCCGGGGAGCCAAGTTCGTCCATCGGAAAAAGGCCACAAAAACGGGTGGGCTTTAGCCTTGGGGGGTGGGGCTGGCCAAGTTCGTCCGCCGGACTCGGAATGGGGCGAGACTTTGCGAGCGGCCTCCGTGTGCCAAAAATAGGCCGCGGGCACAGCCGCGCCCAAAAATAACCGCCCGAAGGCCTGGGAGCCAAGTTCGTCCAGCGGAAAAAAGGCCACAAAAACGGGTGGGCTATAGCCTTGGGGGGTGGGGCTGGCCAAGTTCGTCCGCCGGACTCGGAATGGGGCGAGACTTTGCGAGGCGCCTCCGTGTGCCAAAAATAGGCCGCGGGCACAGCCGCGCCCAAAAATAACCGCCCGAATGCCGGGGCGCCAAGTTCGTCCAGCGGAAAAAGGCCACAAAAACGGGTGGGCTATAGCCTTGGGGGGTGGGGCTGGCCAAGTTCGTCCGCCGGACTCGGAATGGGGCGAGACTTTGCGAGCGGCCTCCGTGTGCCAAAAATAGGCCGCGGGCACAGCCGCGCCCAAAAATAACCGCCCGAATGCCGGGGCGCCAAGTTCGTCCAGCGGAAAATGGCCACAAAAACGGGTGGGCTATAGCCTTGGGGGGTGGGGCTGGCCAAGTTCGTCCGCCGGACTCGGAATGGGGCGAGACTTTGCGAGCGGCCTCCGTGTGCCAAAAATAGGCCGCGGGCACAGCCGCGCCCAAAAATAACCGCCCGAATGCCGGGGAGCCAAGTTCGTCCATCGGAAAAAGGCCACAAAAACGGGTGGGCTTTAGCCTTGGGGGGTGGGGCTGGCCAAGTTCGTCCGCCGGACTCGGAATGGGGCGAGACTTTGCGAGCGGCCTCCGTGTGCCAAAAATAGGCCGCGGGCACAGCCGCGCCCAAAAATAAGCCCCCGAAGGCCTGCGTCCCAAAACCCCCCAGCGGAAAAATGGCCAAAAAACGGGTGGGCTATAGCCTTGGGGGTGGGGCTGGCCAAGTTCGTCCGCCGGACTCGGAATGGGGCGAGACTTTGCGAGGGGCCTCCGTGTGCCAAAAATAGGCCGCGGGCACAGCCGCGCCCAAAAATAAGCCCCCGAAGGCCTGCGTCCCAAAACCCCCCAGCGGAAAAATGGCCAAAAAACGGGTGGGCTATAGCCTTGGGGGGTGGGGCTGGCCAAGTTCGTCCGCCGGACTCGGAATGGGGCGAGACTTTGCGAGCGGCCTCCGTGTGCCAAAAATAGGCCGCGGGCACAGCCGCGCCCAAAAATAAGCCCCCGAAGGCCTGCGTCCCAAAACCCCCCAGCGGAAAAATGGCCACAAAAACGGGTGGGCTATAGCCTTGGGGGGTGGGGCTGGCCAAGTTCGTCCGCCGGACTCGGAATGGGGCGAGACTTTGCGAGCGGCCTCCGTGTGCCAAAAATAGGCCGCGGGCACAGCCGCGCCCAAAAATAACCGCCCGAAGGCCGGGGCGCCAAGTTCGTCCATCGGAAAAAGGCCACAAAAACGGGTGGGCTATAGCCTTGGGGGGTGGGGCTGGCCAAGTTCGTCCGCCGGACTCGGAATGGGGCGAGACTTTGCGAGCGGCCTCCGTGTGCCAAAAATAGGCCGCGGGCACAGCCGCGCCCAAAAATAACCGCCCGAATGCCGGGGAGCCAAGTTCGTCCATCGGAAAAAGGCCACAAAAACGGGTGGGCTTTAGCCTTGGGGGGTGGGGCTGGCCAAGTTCGTCCGCCGGACTCGGAATGGGGCGAGACTTTGCGAGCGGCCTCCGTGTGCCAAAAATAGGCCGCGGGCACAGCCGCGCCCAAAAATAAGCCCCCGAAGGCCTGCGTCCCAAAACCCCCCAGCGGAAAAATGGCCAAAAAACCGGTGGGCTATAGCCTTGGGGGGGGGGGGCCAAGTTCGTCCGCCGGACTCGGAATGGGGCGAGACTTTGCGAGGGGCCTCCGTGTGCCAAAAATAGGCCGCGGGCACAGCCGCGCCCAAAAATAAGCCCCCGAAGGCCTGCGTCCCAAAACCCCCCAGCGGAAAAATGGCCAAAAAACGGGTGGGCTATAGCCTTGGGGGGTGGGGCTGGCCAAGTTCGTCCGCCGGACTCGGAATGGGGCGAGACTTTGCGAGCGGCCTCCGTGTGCCAAAAATAGGCCGCGGGCACAGCCGCGCCCAAAAATAACCGCCCGAATGCCGGGGAGCCAAGTTCGTCCATCGGAAAAAGGCCACAAAAACGGGTGGGCTTTAGCCTTGGGGGTGGGGCTGGCCAAGTTCGTCCGCCGGACTCGGAATGGGGCGAGACTTTGCGAGCGGCCTCCGTGTGCCAAAAATAGGCCGCGGGGAGCCAAGTTCGTCCATCGGAAAAAGGCCACAAAAACGGGTGGGCTATAGCCTTGGGGGTGGGGCTGGCCAAGTTCGTCCGCCGGACTCGGAATGGGGCGAGACTTTGCGAGCGGCCTCCGTGTGCCAAAAATAGGCCGCGGGCACAGCCGCGCCCAAAAATAACCGCCCGAATGCCGGGGAGCCAAGTTCGTCCATCGGAAAAAGGCCACAAAAACGGGTGGGCTTTAGCCTTGGGGGGTGGGGCTGGCCAAGTTCGTCCGCCGGACTCCGAATGGGGCGAGACTTTGCGAGCGGCCTCCGTGTGCCAAAAATAGGCCGCGGGCACAGCCGCGCCCAAAAATCAGCCCCCGAAGGCTGGGGTGCCAAAACCCCCCAGCGGAAAAACGCCCAAAAAACGGGTGGGCTATAGCCTTGGGGGGTGGGGCTGGCCAAGTTCGTCCGCCGGACTCGGAATGGGGCGAGACTTTGCGAGCGGCCTCCGTGTGCCAAAAATAGGCCGCGGGCACAGCCGCGCCCAAAAATAAGCCCCCGAAGGCCTGCGTCCCAAAACCCCCCAGCGGAAAAATGGCCAAAAAACGGGTGGGCTATAGCCTTGGGGGGTGGGGCTGGCCAAGTTCGTCCGCCGGACTCGGAATGGGGCGAGACTTTGCGAGCGGCCTCCGTGTGCCAAAAATAGGCCGCGGGCACAGCCGCGCCCAAAAATAACCGCCCGAATGCCGGGGAGCCAAGTTCGTCCATCGGAAAAAGGCCAAAAAAACGGGTGGGCTATAGCCTTGGGGGGTGGGGCTGGCCAAGTTCGTCCGCCGGACTCGGAATGGGGCGAGACTTTGCGAGCGGCCTCCGTGTGCCAAAAATAGGCCGCGGGCACAGCCGCGCCCAAAAATAAGCCCCCGAATGCCGGGGAGCCAAGTTCGTCCATCGGAAAAAGGCCACAAAAACGGGTGGGCTTTAGCCTTGGGGGGTGGGGCTGGCCAAGTTCGTCCGCCGGACTCGGAATGGGGCGAGACTTTGCGAGCGGCCTCCGTGTGCCAAAAATAGGCCGCGGGCACAGCCGCGCCCAAAAATAAGCCCCCGAAGGCCTGCGTCCCAAAACCCCCCAGCGGAAAAATGGCCAAAAAACGGGTGGGCTATAGCCTTGGGGGGTGGGGCTGGCCAAGTTCGTCCGCCGGACTCCGAATGGGGCGAGACTTTGCGAGGGGCCTCCGTGTGCCAAAAATAGGCCGCGGGCACAGCCGCGCCCAAAAATAAGCCCCCGAAGGCCTGCGTCCCAAAACCCCCCAGCGGAAAAATGGCCAAAAAACGGGTGGGCTATAGCCTTGGGGGGTGGGGCTGGCCAAGTTCGTCCGCCGGACTCGGAATGGGGCGAGACTTTGCGAGCGGCCTCCGTGTGCCAAAAATAGGCCGCGGGCACAGCCGCGCCCAAAAATAACCGCCCGAATGCCGGGGAGCCAAGTTCGTCCATCGGAAAAAGGCCACAAAAACGGGTGGGCTTTAGCCTTGGGGGGTGGGGCTGGCCAAGTTCGTCCGCCGGACTCGGAATGGGGCGAGACTTTGCGAGCGGCCTCCGTGTGCCAAAAATAGGCCGCGGGCACAGCCGCGCCCAAAAATAAGCCCCCGAAGGCCTGCGTCCCAAAACCCCCCAGCGGAAAAATGGCCAAAAAACCGGTGGGCTATAGCCTTGGTGGGGGGCGGGGGCGAAGTTCGTCCGCCGGACTCCGAATGGGGCGAGACTTTGCGAGGGGCCTCCGTGTGCCAAAAATAGGCCGCGGGCACAGCCGCGCCCAAAAATAAGCCCCCGAAGGCCTGCGTCCCAAAACCCCCCAGCGGAAAAATGGCCAAAAAACGGGTGGGCTATAGCCTTGGGGGGTGGGGCTGGCCAAGTTCGTCCGCCGGACTCGGAATGGGGCGAGACTTTGCGAGCGGCCTCCGTGTGCCAAAAATAGGCCGCGGGCAAAGCCGCGCCCAAAAATAACCGCCCGAATGCCGGGGAGCCAAGTTCGTCCATCGGAAAAAGGCCACAAAAACGGGTGGGCTATAGCCTTGGGGGGTGGGGCTGGCCAAGTTCGTCCGCCGGACTCGGAATGGGGCGAGACTTTGCGAGCGGCCTCCGTGTGCCAAAAATAGGCCGCGGGCAAAGCCGCGCCCAAAAATAACCGCCCGAATGCCGGGGAGCCAAGTTCGTCCATCGGAAAAAGGCCACAAAAACGGGTGGGCTTTAGCCTTGGGGGGTGGGGCTGGCCAAGTTCGTCCGCCGGACTCGGAATGGGGCGAGACTTTGCGAGCGGCCTCCGTGTGCCAAAAATAGGCCGCGGGCACAGCCGCGCCCAAAAATAAGCCCCCGAAGGCCTGCGTCCCAAAACCCCCCAGCGGAAAAATGGCCAAAAAACGGGTGGGCTATAGCCTTGGGGGGTGGGGCTGGCCAAGTTCGTCCGCCGGACTCGGAATGGGGCGAGACTTTGCGAGCGGCCTCCGTGTGCCAAAAATAGGCCGCGGGCACAGCCGCGCCCAAAAATAACCGCCCGAATGCCGGGGAGCCAAGTTCGTCCATCGGAAAAAGGCCACAAAAACGGGTGGGCTTTAGCCTTGGGGGGTGGGGCTGGCCAAGTTCGTCCGCCGGACTCGGAATGGGGCGAGACTTTGCGAGCGGCCTCCGTGTGCCAAAAATAGGCCGCGGGCACAGCCGCGCCCAAAAATAAGCCCCCGAAGGCCTGCGTCCCAAAACCCCCCAGCGGAAAAATGGCCAAAAAACGGGTGGGCTATAGCCTTGGTGGGGGGGGGGCGAAGTTCGTCCGCCGGACTCCGAATGGGGCGAGACTTTGCGAGGGGCCTCCGTGTGCCAAAAATAGGCCGCGGGCACAGCCGCGCCCAAAAATAAGCCCCGAAGGCCTGCGTCCCAAAACCCCCCAGCGGAAAAATGGCCAAAAAAAGGGTGGGCTATAGCCTTGGGGGGTGGGGCTGGCCAAGTTCGTCCGCCGGACTCGGAATGGGGCGAGACTTTGCGAGCGGCCTCCGTGTGCCAAAAATAGGCCGCGGGCACAGCCGCGCCCAAAAATAACCGCCCGAATGCCGGGGAGCCAAGTTCGTCCATCGGAAAAAGGCCACAAAAACGGGTGGGCTTTAGCCTTGGGGGGTGGGGCTGGCCAAGTTCGTCCGCCGGACTCGGAATGGGGCGAGACTTTGCGAGCGGCCTCCGTGTGCCAAAAATAGGCCGCGGGCACAGCCGCGCCCAAAAATAAGCCCCCGAAGGCCTGCGTCCCAAAACCCCCCAGCGGAAAAATGGCCAAAAAACCGGTGGGCTATAGCCTTGGTGGGGGGCGGGGGCGAAGTTCGTCCGCCGGACTCCGAATGGGGCGAGACTTTGCGAGGGGCCTCCGTGTGCCAAAAATAGGCCGCGGGCACAGCCGCGCCCAAAAATAAGCCCCCGAAGGCCTGCGTCCCAAAACCCCCCAGCGGAAAAATGGCCAAAAAACGGGTGGGCTATAGCCTTGGGGGGTGGGGCTGGCCAAGTTCGTCCGCCGGACTCGGAATGGGGCGAGACTTTGCGAGCGGCCTCCGTGTGCCAAAAATAGGCCGCGGGCACAGCCGCGCCCAAAAATAACCGCCCGAATGCCGGGGAGCCAAGTTCGTCCATCGGAAAAAGGCCACAAAAACGGGTGGGCTTTAGCCTTGGGGGGTGGGGCTGGCCAAGTTCGTCCGCCGGACTCGGAATGGGGCGAGACTTTGCGAGCGGCCTCCGTGTGCCAAAAATAGGCCGCGGGCACAGCCGCGCCCAAAAATAAGCCCCCGAAGGCCTGCGTCCCAAAACCCCCCAGCGGAAAAATGGCCAAAAAACCGGTGGGCTATAGCCTTGGTGGGGGGCGGGGGCGAAGTTCGTCCGCCGGACTCCGAATGGGGCGAGACTTTGCGAGGGGCCTCCGTGTGCCAAAAATAGGCCGCGGGCACAGCCGCGCCCAAAAATAAGCCCCCGAAGGCCTGCGTCCCAAAACCCCCCAGCGGAAAAATGGCCAAAAAACGGGTGGGCTATAGCCTTGGGGGGTGGGGCTGGCCAAGTTCGTCCGCCGGACTCGGAATGGGGCGAGACTTTGCGAGCGGCCTCCGTGTGCCAAAAATAGGCCGCGGGCAAAGCCGCGCCCAAAAATAACCGCCCGAATGCCGGGGAGCCAAGTTCGTCCATCGGAAAAAGGCCACAAAAACGGGTGGGCTTTAGCCTTGGGGGGTGGGGCTGGCCAAGTTCGTCCGCCGGACTCGGAATGGGGCGAGACTTTGCGAGCGGCCTCCGTGTGCCAAAAATAGGCCGCGGGCACAGCCGCGCCCAAAAATAAGCCCCCGAAGGCCTGCGTCCCAAAACCCCCCAGCGGAAAAATGGCCAAAAAACCGGTGGGCTATAGCCTTGGGGGGTGGGGCTGGCCAAGTTCGTCCGCCGGACTCGGAATGGGGCGAGACTTTGCGAGCGGCCTCCGTGTGCCAAAAATAGGCCGCGGGCACAGCCGCGCCCAAAAATAACCGCCCGAATGCCGGGGAGCCAAGTTCGTCCATCGGAAAAAGGCCACAAAAACGGGTGGGCTTTAGCCTTGGGGGGTGGGGCTGGCCAAGTTCGTCCGCCGGACTCGGAATGGGGCGAGACTTTGCGAGCGGCCTCCGTGTGCCAAAAATAGGCCGCGGGCACAGCCGCGCCCAAAAATAAGCCCCCGAAGGCCGGGGAGCCAAGTTCGTCCATCGGAAAAAGGCCACAAAAACGGGTGGGCTATAGCCTTGGGGGGTGGGGCTGGCCAAGTTCGTCCGCCGGACTCGGAATGGGGCGAGACTTTGCGAGCGGCCTCCGTGTGCCAAAAATAGGCCGCGGGCACAGCCGCGCCCAAAAATAAGCCCCCGAAGGCCTGCGTCCCAAAACCCCCCAGCGGAAAAATGGCCAAAAAACGGGTGGGCTATAGCCTTGGGGGGTGGGGCTGGCCAAGTTCGTCCGCCGGACTCGGAATGGGGCGAGACTTTGCGAGCGGCCTCCGTGTGCCAAAAATAGGCCGCGGGCACAGCCGCGCCCAAAAATAACCGCCCGAATGCCGGGGAGCCAAGTTCGTCCATCGGAAAAAGGCCACAAAAACGGGTGGGCTTTAGCCTTGGGGGGTGGGGCTGGCCAAGTTCGTCCGCCGGACTCGGAATGGGGCGAGACTTTGCGAGCGGCCTCCGTGTGCCAAAAATAGGCCGCGGGCACAGCCGCGCCCAAAAATAAGCGCCCGAATGCCGGGGAGCCAAGTTCGTCCATCGGAAAAAGGCCACAAAAACGGGTGGGCTATAGCCTTGGGGGGTGGGGCTGGCCAAGTTCGTCCGCCGGACTCGGAATGGGGCGAGACTTTGCGAGCGGCCTCCGTGTGCCAAAAATAGGCCGCGGGCACAGCCGCGCCCAAAAATAAGCCCCCGAAGGCCTGCGTCCCAAAACCCCCCAGCGGAAAAATGGCCAAAAAACCGGTGGGCTATAGCCTTGGTGGGGGGCGGGGGCGAAGTTCGTCCGCCGGACTCCGAATGGGGCGAGACTTTGCGAGGGGCCTCCGTGTGCCAAAAATAGGCCGCGGGCACAGCCGCGCCCAAAAATAAGCCCCCGAAGGCCTGCGTCCCAAAACCCCCCAGCGGAAAAATGGCCAAAAAACGGGTGGGCTATAGCCTTGGGGGGTGGGGCTGGCCAAGTTCGTCCGCCGGACTCGGAATGGGGCGAGACTTTGCGAGCGGCCTCCGTGTGCCAAAAATAGGCCGCGGGCACAGCCGCGCCCAAAAATAACCGCCCGAATGCCGGGGAGCCAAGTTCGTCCATCGGAAAAAGGCCACAAAAACGGGTGGGCTTTAGCCTTGGGGGGTGGGGCTGGCCAAGTTCGTCCGCCGGACTCGGAATGGGGCGAGACTTTGCGAGCGGCCTCCGTGTGCCAAAAATAGGCCGCGGGCACAGCCGCGCCCAAAAATAAGCCCCCGAAGGCCTGCGTCCCAAAACCCCCCAGCGGAAAAATGGCCAAAAAACGGGTGGGCTATAGCCTTGGGGGGGGGGGTGGCGAAGTTCGTCCGCCGGACTCGGAATGGGGCGAGACTTTGCGAGGGGCCTCCGTGTGCCAAAAATAGGCCGCGGGCACAGCCGCGCCCAAAAATAAGCCCCCGAAGGCCTGCGTCCCAAAACCCCCCAGCGGAAAAAGGCCACAAAAACGGGTGGGCTATAGCCTTGGGGGGTGGGGCTGGCCAAGTTCGTCCGCCGGACTCGGAATGGGGCGAGACTTTGCGAGCGGCCTCCGTGTGCCAAAAATAGGCCGCGGGCACAGCCGCGCCCAAAAATAAGCCCCCGAAGGCCTGCGTCCCAAAACCCCCCAGCGGAAAAATGGCCAAAAAACGGGTGGGCTATAGCCTTGGGGGGTGGGGCTGGCCAAGTTCGTCCGCCGGACTCGGAATGGGGCGAGACTTTGCGAGCGGCCTCCGTGTGCCAAAAATAGGCCGCGGGCACAGCCGCGCCCAAAAATAACCGCCCGAATGCCGGGGAGCCAAGTTCGTCCATCGGAAAAAGGCCACAAAAACGGGTGGGCTTTAGCCTTGGGGGGTGGGGCTGGCCAAGTTCGTCCGCCGGACTCGGAATGGGGCGAGACTTTGCGAGCGGCCTCCGTGTGCCAAAAATAGGCCGCGGGCACAGCCGCGCCCAAAAATAACCGCCCGAATGCCGGGGAGCCAAGTTCGTCCATCGGAAAAAGGCCACAAAAACGGGTGGGCTATAGCCTTGGGGGGTGGGGCTGGCCAAGTTCGTCCGCCGGACTCGGAATGGGGCGAGACTTTGCGAGCGGCCTCCGTGTGCCAAAAATAGGCCGCGGGCACAGCCGCGCCCAAAAATAACCGCCCGAATGCCGGGGAGCCAAGTTCGTCCATCGGAAAAAGGCCACAAAAACGGGTGGGCTTTAGCCTTGGGGGGTGGGGCTGGCCAAGTTCGTCCGCCGGACTCGGAATGGGGCGAGACTTTGCGAGCGGCCTCCGTGTGCCAAAAATAGGCCGCGGGCACAGCCGCGCCCAAAAATAACCGCCCGAATGCCGGGGAGCCAAGTTCGTCCATCGGAAAAAGGCCACAAAAACGGGTGGGCTTTAGCCTTGGGGGGTGGGGCTGGCCAAGTTCGTCCGCCGGACTCGGAATGGGGCGAGACTTTGCGAGCGGCCTCCGTGTGCCAAAAATAGGCCGCGGGCACAGCCGCGCCCAAAAATAACCGCCCGAATGCCGGGGAGCCAAGTTCGTCCATCGGAAAAAGGCCACAAAAACGGGTGGGCTTTAGCCTTGGGGGGTGGGGCTGGCCAAGTTCGTCCGCCGGACTCGGAATGGGGCGAGACTTTGCGAGCGGCCTCCGTGTGCCAAAAATAGGCCGCGGGCACAGCCGCGCCCAAAAATAAGCCCCCGAAGGCCTGCGTCCCAAAACCCCCCAGCGGAAAAATGGCCAAAAAACCGGTGGGCTATAGCCTTGGCGGGGGGCGGGGGCGAAGTTCGTCCGCCGGACTCGGAATGGGGCGAGACTTTGCGAGGGGCCTCCGTGTGCCAAAAATAGGCCGCGGGCACAGCCGCGCCCAAAAATAAGCCCCCGAAGGCCTGCGTCCCAAAACCCCCCAGCGGAAAAATGGCCAAAAAACGGGTGGGCTATAGCCTTGGGGGGTGGGGCTGGCCAAGTTCGTCCGCCGGACTCGGAATGGGGCGAGACTTTGCGAGCGGCCTCCGTGTGCCAAAAATAGGCCGCGGGCACAGCCGCGCCCAAAAATAACCGCCCGAATGCCGGGGAGCCAAGTTCGTCCATCGGAAAAAGGCCACAAAAACGGGTGGGCTTTAGCCTTGGGGGGTGGGGCTGGCCAAGTTCGTCCGCCGGACTCGGAATGGGGCGAGACTTTGCGAGCGGCCTCCGTGTGCCAAAAATAGGCCGCGGGCACAGCCGCGCCCAAAAATAAGCCCCCGAAGGCCTGCGTCCCAAACCCCCCAGCGGAAAAATGGCCAAAAAACGGGTGGGCTATAGCCTTGGGGGGGGGGGGGCGAAGTTCGTCCGCCGGACTCGGAATGGGGCGAGACTTTGCGAGCGGCCTCCGTGTGCCAAAAATAGGCCGCGGGCACAGCCGCGCCCAAAAATAAGCCCCCGAAGGCCTGCGTGCCATAACCCCCCAGCGGCAAGATGGCCCAAAAACGGGTGGGCTATAGCCTTGGGGGGTGGGGCTGGCCAAGTTCGTCCGCCGGACTCGGAATGGGGCGAGACTTTGCGAGTGGCCTCCGTGTGCCAAAAATAGGCCGCGGGCACAGCCGCGCCCAAAAATAAGCCCCCGAAGGCCTGCGTCCCAAAACCCCCCAGCGGAAAAATGGCCAAAAAACGGGTGGGCTATAGCCTTGGGGGGTGGGGCTGGCCAAGTTCGTCCGCCGGACTCGGAATGGGGCGAGACTTTGCGAGCGGCCTCCGTGTGCCAAAAATAGGCCGCGGGCACAGCCGCGCCCAAAAATAACCGCCCGAATGCCGGGGAGCCAAGTTCGTCCATCGGAAAAAGGCCACAAAAACGGGTGGGCTTTAGCCTTGGGGGGTGGGGCTGGCCAAGTTCGTCCGCCGGACTCGGAATGGGGCGAGACTTTGCGAGCGGCCTCCGTGTGCCAAAAATAGGCCGCGGGCACAGCCGCGCCCAAAAATAACCGCCCGAATGCCGGGGAGCCAAGTTCGTCCATCGGAAAAAGGCCACAAAAACGGGTGGGCTTTAGCCTTGGGGGGTGGGGCTGGCCAAGTTCGTCCGCCGGACTCGGAATGGGGCGAGACTTTGCGAGCGGCCTCCGTGTGCCAAAAATAGGCCGCGGGCACAGCCGCGCCCAAAAATAACCTCCGAATGCCGGGGAGCCAAGTTCGTCCATCGGAAAAAGGCCACAAAAACGGGTGGGCTTTAGCCTTGGGGGGTGGGGCTGGCCAAGTTCGTCCGCCGGACTCGGAATGGGGCGAGACTTTGCGAGCGGCCTCCGTGTGCCAAAAATAGGCCGCGGGCACAGCCGCGCCCAAAAATAACCGCCCGAATGCCGGGGAGCCAAGTTCGTCCATCGGAAAAAGGCCACAAAAACGGGTGGGCTTTAGCCTTGGGGGGTGGGGCTGGCCAAGTTCGTCCGCCGGACTCGGAATGGGGCGAGACTTTGCGAGCGGCCTCCGTGTGCCAAAAATAGGCCGCGGGCACAGCCGCGCCCAAAAATAACCGCCCGAATGCCGGGGAGCCAAGTTCGTCCATCGGAAAAAGGCCACAAAAACGGGTGGGCTTTAGCCTTGGGGGGTGGGGCTGGCCAAGTTCGTCCGCCGGACTCGGAATGGGGCGAGACTTTGCGAGCGGCCTCCGTGTGCCAAAAATAGGCCGCGGGCACAGCCGCGCCCAAAAATAAGCCCCCGAAGGCCTGCGTCCCAAAACCCCCCAGCGGAAAAATGGCCAAAAAACGGGTGGGCTATAGCCTTGGGGGGGGGGGCTGGCCAAGTTCGTCCGCCGGACTCGGAATGGGGCGAGACTTTGCGAGGGGCCTCCGTGTGCCAAAAATAGGCCGCGGGCACAGCCGCGCCCAAAAATAAGCCCCCGAAGGCCTGCGTCCCAAAACCCCCCAGCGGAAAAATGGCCAAAAAACGGGTGGGCTATAGCCTTGGGGGGTGGGGCTGGCCAAGTTCGTCCGCCGGACTCGGAATGGGGCGAGACTTTGCGAGCGGCCTCCGTGTGCCAAAAATAGGCCGCGGGCACAGCCGCGCCCAAAAATAACCGCCCGAATGCCGGGGAGCCAAGTTCGTCCATCGGAAAAAGGCCACAAAAACGGGTGGGCTTTAGCCTTGGGGGGTGGGGCTGGCCAAGTTCGTCCGCCGGACTCGGAATGGGGCGAGACTTTGCGAGCGGCCTCCGTGTGCCAAAAATAGGCCGCGGGCACAGCCGCGCCCAAAAATAAGCCCCCGAAGGCCTGCGTCCCAAAACCCCCCAGCGGAAAAATGGCCACAAAAACGGGTGGGCTTTAGCCTTGGGGGGTGGGGCTGGCCAAGTTCGTCCGCCGGACTCGGAATGGGGCGAGACTTTGCGAGCGGCCTCCGTGTGCCAAAAATAGGCCGCGGGCACAGCCGCGCCCAAAAATAACCGCCCGAATGCCGGGGAGCCAAGTTCGTCCATCGGAAAAAGGCCACAAAAACGGGTGGGCTTTAGCCTTGGGGGGTGGGGCTGGCCAAGTTCGTCCGCCGGACTCGGAATGGGGCGAGACTTTGCGAGCGGCCTCCGTGTGCCAAAAATAGGCCGCGGGCACAGCCGCGCCCAAAAATAAGCCCCCGAAGGCCTGCGTCCCAAAACCCCCAGCGGAAAAATGGCCAAAAAACGGGTGGGCTATAGCCTTGGGGGGTGGGGCTGGCCAAGTTCGTCCGCCGGACTCGGAATGGGGCGAGACTTTGCGAGCGGCCTCCGTGTGCCAAAAATAGGCCGCGGGCACAGCCGCGCCCAAAAATAACCGCCCGAATGCCGGGGAGCCAAGTTCGTCCATCGGAAAAAGGCCACAAAAACGGGTGGGCTTTAGCCTTGGGGGGTGGGGCTGGCCAAGTTCGTCCGCCGGACTCGGAATGGGGCGAGACTTTGCGAGCGGCCTCCGTGTGCCAAAAATAGGCCGCGGGCACAGCCGCGCCCAAAAATAAGCCCCCGAAGGCCTGCGTCCCAAAACCCCCCAGCGGAAAAATGGCCACAAAAACGGGTGGGCTATAGCCTTGGGGGGTGGGGCTGGCCAAGTTCGTCCGCCGGACTCGGAATGGGGCGAGACTTTGCGAGCGGCCTCCGTGTGCCAAAAATAGGCCGCGGGCACAGCCGCGCCCAAAAATAACCGCCCGAATGCCGGGGAGCCAAGTTCGTCCATCGGAAAAAGGCCACAAAAACGGGTGGGCTTTAGCCTTGGGGGGTGGGGCTGGCCAAGTTCGTCCGCCGGACTCGGAATGGGGCGAGACTTTGCGAGCGGCCTCCGTGTGCCAAAAATAGGCCGCGGGCACAGCCGCGCCCAAAAATAAGCCCCCGAAGGCCTGCGTCCCAAAACCCCCCAGCGGAAAAATGGCCAAAAAACGGGTGGGCTATAGCCTTGGGGGGTGGGGCTGGCCAAGTTCGTCCGCCGGACTCGGAATGGGGCGAGACTTTGCGAGCGGCCTCCGTGTGCCAAAAATAGGCCGCGGGCACAGCCGCGCCCAAAAATAACCGCCCGAATGCCGGGGAGCCAAGTTCGTCCATCGGAAAAAGGCCACAAAAACGGGTGGGCTTTAGCCTTGGGGGGTGGGGCTGGCCAAGTTCGTCCGCCGGACTCGGAATGGGGCGAGACTTTGCGAGCGGCCTCCGTGTGCCAAAAATAGGCCGCGGGCACAGCCGCGCCCAAAAATAAGCCCCCGAAGGCCTGCGTCCCAAAACCCCCCAGCGGAAAAATGGCCAAAAAAACGGGTGGGCTATAGCCTTGGGGGGTGGGGCTGGCCAAGTTCGTCCGCCGGACTCGGAATGGGGCGAGACTTTGCGAGCGGCCTCCGTGTGCCAAAAATAGGCCGCGGGCACAGCCGCGCCCAAAAATAAGCCCCCGAAGGCCTGCGTCCCAAAACCCCCCAGCGGAAAAAGGCCACAAAAACGGGTGGGCTATAGCCTTGGGGGGTGGGGCTGGCCAAGTTCGTCCGCCGGACTCGGAATGGGGCGAGACTTTGCGAGCGGCCTCCGTGTGCCAAAAATAGGCCGCGGGCACAGCCGCGCCCAAAAATAACCGCCCGAATGCCGGGGAGCCAAGTTCGTCCATCGGAAAAAGGCCACAAAAACGGGTGGGCTTTAGCCTTGGGGGGTGGGGCTGGCCAAGTTCGTCCGCCGGACTCGGAATGGGGCGAGACTTTGCGAGCGGCCTCCGTGTGCCAAAAATAGGCCGCGGGCACAGCCGCGCCCAAAAATAACCGCCCGAATGCCGGGGAGCCAAGTTCGTCCATCGGAAAAAGGCCACAAAAACGGGTGGGCTTTAGCCTTGGGGGGTGGGGCTGGCCAAGTTCGTCCGCCGGACTCGGAATGGGGCGAGACTTTGCGAGCGGCCTCCGTGTGCCAAAAATAGGCCGCGGGCACAGCCGCGCCCAAAAATAAGCCCCCGAAGGCCTGCGTCCCAAAACCCCCCAGCGGAAAAATGGCCAAAAAACCGGTGGGCTATAGCCTTGGGGGGTGGGCTGGCCAAGTTCGTCCGCCGGACTCGGAATGGGGCGAGACTTTGCGAGCGGCCTCCATGTGCCAAAAATAGGCCGCGGGCACAGCCGCGCCCAAAAATAACCGCCCGAAGGCCGGGGACCCAAGATCGTCCAGCGGAAAAAGGCCACAAAAACGGGTGGGCTATAGCCTTGGGGGGTGGGGCTGGCCAAGTTCGTCCGCCGGACTCGGAATGGGGCGAGACTTTGCGAGCGGCCTCCGTGTGCCAAAAATAGGCCGCGGGCACAGCCGCGCCCAAAAATAACCGCCCGAATGCCGGGGAGCCAAGTTCGTCCATCGGAAAAAGGCCACAAAAACGGGTGGGCTTTAGCCTTGGGGGGTGGGGCTGGCCAAGTTCGTCCGCCGGACTCGGAATGGGGCGAGACTTTGCGAGCGGCCTCCGTGTGCCAAAAATAGGCCGCGGGCACAGCCGCGCCCAAAAATAACCGCCCGAATGCCGGGGAGCCAAGTTCGTCCATCGGAAAAAGGCCACAAAAACGGGTGGGCTTTAGCCTTGGGGGGTGGGGCTGGCCAAGTTCGTCCGCCGGACTCGGAATGGGGCGAGACTTTGCGAGCGGCCTCCGTGTGCCAAAAATAGGCCGCGGGCACAGCCGCGCCCAAAAATAAGCCCCCGAAGGCCTGCGTCCCAAAACCCCCCAGCGGAAAAATGGCCAAAAAACGGGTGGGCTATAGCCTTGGGGGGTGGGGCTGGCCAAGTTCGTCCGCCGGACTCGGAATGGGGCGAGACTTTGCGAGCGGCCTCCGTGTGCCAAAAATAGGCCGCGGGCACAGCCGCGCCCAAAAATAACCGCCCGAATGCCGGGGAGCCAAGTTCGTCCATCGGAAAAAGGCCACAAAAACGGGTGGGCTTTAGCCTTGGGGGGTGGGGCTGGCCAAGTTCGTCCGCCGGACTCGGAATGGGGCGAGACTTTGCGAGCGGCCTCCGTGTGCCAAAAATAGGCCGCGGGCACAGCCGCGCCCAAAAATAACCGCCCGAATGCCGGGGAGCCAAGTTCGTCCATCGGAAAAAGGCCACAAAAACGGGTGGGCTATAGCCTTGGGGGGTGGGGCTGGCCAAGTTCGTCCGCCGGACTCGGAATGGGGCGAGACTTTGCGAGCGGCCTCCGTGTGCCAAAAATAGGCCGCGGGCACAGCCGCGCCCAAAAATAACCGCCCGAATGCCGGGGAGCCAAGTTCGTCCATCGGAAAAAGGCCACAAAAACGGGTGGGCTTTAGCCTTGGGGGGTGGGGCTGGCCAAGTTCGTCCGCCGGACTCGGAATGGGGCGAGACTTTGCGAGCGGCCTCCGTGTGCCAAAAATAGGCCGCGGGCACAGCCGCGCCCAAAAATAACCGCCCGAATGCCGGGGAGCCAAGTTCGTCCATCGGAAAAAGGCCACAAAAACGGGTGGGCTTTAGCCTTGGGGGGTGGGGCTGGCCAAGTTCGTCCGCCGGACTCGGAATGGGGCGAGACTTTGCGAGCGGCCTCCGTGTGCCAAAAATAGGCCGCGGGCACAGCCGCGCCCAAAAATAAGCCCCCGAAGGCCGGGGTTCCAAGTTCGTCCATCGGAAAAAGGCCACAAAAACGGGTGGGCTTTAGCCTTGGGGGGTGGGGCTGGCCAAGTTCGTCCGCCGGACTCGGAATGGGGCGAGACTTTGCGAGCGGCCTCCGTGTGCCAAAAATAGGCCGCGGGCACAGCCGCGCCCAAAAATAACCGCCCGAATGCCGGGGAGCCAAGTTCGTCCATCGGAAAAAGGCCACAAAAACGGGTGGGCTTTAGCCTTGGGGGGTGGGGCTGGCCAAGTTCGTCCGCCGGACTCGGAATGGGGCGAGACTTTGCGAGCGGCCTCCGTGTGCCAAAAATAGGCCGCGGGCACAGCCGCGCCCAAAAATAACCGCCCGAATGCCGGGGAGCCAAGTTCGTCCATCGGAAAAAGGCCACAAAAACGGGTGGGCTTTAGCCTTGGGGGGTGGGGCTGGCCAAGTTCGTCCGCCGGACTCGGAATGGGGCGAGACTTTGCGAGCGGCCTCCGTGTGCCAAAAATAGGCCGCGGGCACAGCCGCGCCCAAAAATAACCGCCCGAATGCCGGGGAGCCAAGTTCGTCCATCGGAAAAAGGCCACAAAAACGGGTGGGCTTTAGCCTTGGGGGGTGGGGCTGGCCAAGTTCGTCCGCCGGACTCGGAATGGGGCGAGACTTTGCGAGCGGCCTCCGTGTGCCAAAAATAGGCCGCGGGCACAGCCGCGCCCAAAAATAACCGCCCGAATGCCGGGGAGCCAAGTTCGTCCATCGGAAAAAGGCCACAAAAACGGGTGGGCTTTAGCCTTGGGGGGTGGGGCTGGCCAAGTTCGTCCGCCGGACTCGGAATGGGGCGAGACTTTGCGAGCGGCCTCCGTGTGCCAAAAATAGGCCGCGGGCACAGCCGCGCCCAAAAATAAGCCCCCGAAGGCCTGCGTCCCAAAACCCCCCAGCGGAAAAATGGCCAAAAAACCGGTGGGCTATAGCCTTGGTGGGGGGTGGGGCTGGCCAAGTTCGTCCGCCGGACTCGGAATGGGGCGAGACTTTGCGAGCGGCCTCCGTGTGCCAAAAATAGGCCGCGGGCACAGCCGCGCCCAAAAATAACCGCCCGAATGCCGGGGAGCCAAGTTCGTCCATCGGAAAAAGGCCACAAAAACGGGTGGGCTTTAGCCTTGGGGGGTGGGGCTGGCCAAGTTCGTCCGCCGGACTCGGAATGGGGCGAGACTTTGCGAGCGGCCTCCGTGTGCCAAAAATAGGCCGCGGGCACAGCCGCGCCCAAAAATAACCGCCCGAATGCCGGGGAGCCAAGTTCGTCCATCGGAAAAAGGCCACAAAAACGGGTGGGCTTTAGCCTTGGGGGGTGGGGCTGGCCAAGTTCGTCCGCCGGACTCGGAATGGGGCGAGACTTTGCGAGCGGCCTCCGTGTGCCAAAAATAGGCCGCGGGCACAGCCGCGCCCAAAAATAAGCCCCCGAAGGCCTGCGTCCCAAAACCCCCCAGCGGAAAAATGGCCAAAAAACGGGTGGGCTATAGCCTTGGGGGGTGGGGCTGGCCAAGTTCGTCCGCCGGACTCGGAATGGGGCGAGACTTTGCGAGCGGCCTCCGTGTGCCAAAAATAGGCCGCGGGCACAGCCGCGCCCAAAAATAACCGCCCGAATGCCGGGGAGCCAAGTTCGTCCATCGGAAAAAGGCCACAAAAACGGGTGGGCTTTAGCCTTGGGGGGTGGGGCTGGCCAAGTTCGTCCGCCGGACTCGGAATGGGGCGAGACTTTGCGAGCGGCCTCCGTGTGCCAAAAATAGGCCGCGGGCACAGCCGCGCCCAAAAATAACCGCCCGAATGCCGGGGAGCCAAGTTCGTCCATCGGAAAAAGGCCACAAAAACGGGTGGGCTTTAGCCTTGGGGGGTGGGGCTGGCCAAGTTCGTCCGCCGGACTCGGAATGGGGCGAGACTTTGCGAGCGGCCTCCGTGTGCCAAAAATAGGCCGCGGGCACAGCCGCGCCCAAAAATAACCGCCCGAATGCCGGGGAGCCAAGTTCGTCCATCGGAAAAAGGCCACAAAAACGGGTGGGCTTTAGCCTTGGGGGGTGGGGCTGGCCAAGTTCGTCCGCCGGACTCGGAATGGGGCGAGACTTTGCGAGCGGCCTCCGTGTGCCAAAAATAGGCCGCGGGCACAGCCGCGCCCAAAAATAAGCCCCCGAAGGCCTGCGTCCCAAAACCCCCAGCGGAAAAATGGCCAAAAAACGGGTGGGCTATAGCCTTGGGGGGTGGGGCTGGCCAAGTTCGTCCGCCGGACTCGGAATGGGGCGAGACTTTGCGAGCGGCCTCCGTGTGCCAAAAATAGGCCGCGGGCACAGCCGCGCCCAAAAATAAGCCCCCGAAGGCCTGCGTCCCAAAACCCCCCAGCGGAAAAATGGACAAAAAACGGGTGGGCTATAGCCTTGGGGGGTGGGGCTGGCCAAGTTCGTCCGCCGGACTCGGAATGGGGCGAGACTTTGCGAGCGGCCTCCGTGTGCCAAAAATAGGCCGCGGGCACAGCCGCGCCCAAAAATAACTCCCCGAAGGCCGGGGTTCCAAGTTCGTCCAGCGGAAAAAGGCCACAAAAACGGGTGGGCTATAGCCTTGGGGGGTGGGGCTGGCCAAGTTCGTCCGCCGGACTCGGAATGGGGCGAGACTTTGCGAGCGGCCTCCGTGTGCCAAAAATAGGCCGCGGGCACAGCCGCGCCCAAAAATAACCGCCCGAATGCCGGGGAGCCAAGTTCGTCCATCGGAAAAAGGCCACAAAAACGGGTGGGCTTTAGCCTTGGGGGGTGGGGCTGGCCAAGTTCGTCCGCCGGACTCGGAATGGGGCGAGACTTTGCGAGCGGCCTCCGTGTGCCAAAAATAGGCCGCGGGCACAGCCGCGCCCAAAAATAAGCCCCCGAAGGCCTGCGTCCCAAAACCCCCCAGCGGAAAAATGGCCAAAAAACGGGTGGGCTATAGCCTTGGGGGGTGGGGCTGGCCAAGTTCGTCCGCCGGACTCGGAATGGGGCGAGACTTTGCGAGCGGCCTCCGTGTGCCAAAAATAGGCCGCGGGCACAGCCGCGCCCAAAAATAACCGCCCGAATGCCGGGGAGCCAAGTTCGTCCATCGGAAAAAGGCCACAAAAACGGGTGGGCTTTAGCCTTGGGGGGTGGGGCTGGCCAAGTTCGTCCGCCGGACTCGGAATGGGGCGAGACTTTGCGAGCGGCCTCCGTGTGCCAAAAATAGGCCGCGGGCACAGCCGCGCCCAAAAATAACCGCCCGAATGCCGGGGAGCCAAGTTCGTCCATCGGAAAAAGGCCACAAAAACGGGTGGGCTTTAGCCTTGGGGGGTGGGGCTGGCCAAGTTCGTCCGCCGGACTCGGAATGGGGCGAGACTTTGCGAGCGGCCTCCGTGTGCCAAAAATAGGCCGCGGGCACAGCCGCGCCCAAAAATAACCGCCCGAAGGCCGGGGAGCCAAATTCGTCCATCGGAAAAAGGCCACAAAAACGGGTGGGCTATAGCCTTGGGGGGTGGGGCTGGCCAAGTTCGTCCGCCGGACTCGGAATGGGGCGAGACTTTGCGAGGGGCCTCCGTGTGCCAAAAATAGGCCGCGGGCACAGCCGCGCCCAAAAATAAGCCCCCGAAGGCCTGCGTCCCAAAACCCCCCAGCGGAAAAATGGCCAAAAAACGGGTGGGCTATAGCCTTGGGGGGTGGGGCTGGCCAAGTTCGTCCGCCGGACTCGGAATGGGGCGAGACTTTGCGAGCGGCCTCCGTGTGCCAAAAATAGGCCGCGGGCACAGCCGCGCCCAAAAATAACCGCCCGAATGCCGGGGAGCCAAGTTCGTCCATCGGAAAAAGGCCACAAAAACGGGTGGGCTTTAGCCTTGGGGGGTGGGGCTGGCCAAGTTCGTCCGCCGGACTCGGAATGGGGCGAGACTTTGCGAGCGGCCTCCGTGTGCCAAAAATAGGCCGCGGGCACAGCCGCGCCCAAAAATAACCGCCCGAATGCCGGGGAGCCAAGTTCGTCCATCGGAAAAAGGCCACAAAAACGGGTGGGCTTTAGCCTTGGGGGGTGGGGCTGGCCAAGTTCGTCCGCCGGACTCGGAATGGGGCGAGACTTTGCGAGCGGCCTCCGTGTGCCAAAAATAGGCCGCGGGCACAGCCGCGCCCAAAAATAAGCCCCCGAAGGCCTGCGTCCCAAAACCCCCCAGCGGAAAAATGGCCAAAAAACGGGTGGGCTATAGCCTTGGGGGGTGGGGCTGGCCAAGTTCGTCCGCCGGACTCGGAATGGGGCGAGACTTTGCGAGCGGCCTCCGTGTGCCAAAAATAGGCCGCGGGCACAGCCGCGCCCAAAAATAACCGCCCGAATGCCGGGGAGCCAAGTTCGTCCATCGGAAAAAGGCCACAAAAACGGGTGGGCTATAGCCTTGGGGGGTGGGGCTGGCCAAGTTCGTCCGCCGGACTCGGAATGGGGCGAGACTTTGCGAGCGGCCTCCGTGTGCCAAAAATAGGCCGCGGGCACAGCCGCGCCCAAAAATAAGCCCCCGAAGGCCTGCGTCCCAAAACCCCCAGCGGAAAAATGGCCACAAAAACGGGTGGGCTATAGCCTTGGTAGGGGGCGGGGGCGAATTTCGTCCGCCAGACTCCGAATGGGGTGAGACTTTGCGAGGGGCCTCCGTGTGCCAAAAATAGGCCGTGGGCACAGCCGTGCCCAAAAATAAGCTCCCGAAGGCTGGGGCGCCAAGTTCGTCCAGCGGAAAAAAGGCCACAAAAACGGGTGGGCTATAGCCTTGGGGGGTGGGGCTGGCCAAGTTCGTCCGCCGGACTCGGAATGGGGCGAGACTTTGCGAGCGGCCTCCGTGTGCCAAAAATAGGCCGCGGGCACAGCCGCGCCCAAAAATAACCGCCCGAATGCCGGGGAGCCAAGTTCGTCCATCGGAAAAAGGCCACAAAAACGGGTGGGCTATAGCCTTGGGGGGTGGGGCTGGCCAAGTTCGTCCGCCGGACTCGGAATGGGGCGAGACTTTGCGAGCGGCCTCCGTGTGCCAAAAATAGGCCGCGGGCACAGCCGCGCCCAAAAATAACCGCCCGAATGCCGGGGAGCCAAGTTCGTCCATCGGAAAAAGGCCACAAAAACGGGTGGGCTTTAGCCTTGGGGGGTGGGGCTGGCCAAGTTCGTCCGCCGGACTCGGAATGGGGCGAGACTTTGCGAGCGGCCTCCGTGTGCCAAAAATAGGCCGCGGGCACAGCCGCGCCCAAAAATAAGCCCCCGAAGGCCTGCGTCCCAAAACCCCCCAGCGGAAAAATGGCCAAAAAAACGGTGGGCTATAGCCTTGGGGGGGGGGGCTGGCCAAGTTCGTCCGCCGGACTCGGAATGGGGCGAGACTTTGCGAGCGGCCTCCGTGTGCCAAAAATAGGCCGCGGGCACAGCCGCGCCCAAAAATAACCGCCCGAATGCCGGGGAGCCAAGTTCGTCCATCGGAAAAAGGCCACAAAAACGGGTGGGCTTTAGCCTTGGGGGGTGGGGCTGGCCAAGTTCGTCCGCCGGACTCGGAATGGGGCGAGACTTTGCGAGCGGCCTCCGTGTGCCAAAAATAGGCCGCGGGCACAGCCGCGCCCAAAAATAACCGCCCGAATGCCGGGGAGCCAAGTTCGTCCATCGGAAAAAGGCCACAAAAACGGGTGGGCTTTAGCCTTGGGGGGTGGGGCTGGCCAAGTTCGTCCGCCGGACTCGGAATGGGGCGAGACTTTGCGAGCGGCCTCCGTGTGCCAAAAATAGGCCGCGGGCACAGCCGCGCCCAAAAATAAGCGCCCGAAGGCCTGCGTCCCAAAACCCCCAACGGAAAAATGGCCAAAAAACGGGTGGGCTATAGCCTTGGGGGGTGGGGCTGGCCAAGTTCGTCCGCCGGACTCGGAATGGGGCGAGACTTTGCGAGCGGCCTCCGTGTGCCAAAAATAGGCCGCGGGCACAGCCGCGCCCAAAAATAACCGCCCGAATGCCGGGGAGCCAAGTTCGTCCATCGGAAAAAGGCCACAAAAACGGGTGGGCTTTAGCCTTGGGGGGTGGGGCTGGCCAAGTTCGTCCGCCGGACTCGGAATGGGGCGAGACTTTGCGAGCGGCCTCCGTGTGCCAAAAATAGGCCGCGGGCACAGCCGCGCCCAAAAATAACCGCCCCGAATGCCGGGGAGCCAAGTTCGTCCATCGGAAAAAGGCCACAAAAACGGGTGGGCTTTAGCCTTGGGGGGTGGGGCTGGCCAAGTTCGTCCGCCGGACTCGGAATGGGGCGAGACTTTGCGAGCGGCCTCCGTGTGCCAAAAATAGGCCGCGGGCACAGCCGCGCCCAAAAATAACCGCCCGAATGCCGGGGAGCCAAGTTCGTCCATCGGAAAAAGGCCACAAAAACGGGTGGGCTTTAGCCTTGGGGGTGGGGCTGGCCAAGTTCGTCCGCCGGACTCGGAATGGGGGGAGACTTTGCGAGTGGCCCCGTGTGCCAAAAATAGGCCGCGGGCACAGCCGCGCCCAAAAATAACCGCCCGAAGGCCGGGGCGCCAAGTTCGTCCAGCGGAAAAAAGGCCACAAAAACGGGTGGGCTATAGCCTTGGGGGGTGGGGCTGGCCAAGTTCGTCCGCCGGACTCGGAATGGGGCGAGACTTTGCGAGCGGCCTCCGTGTGCCAAAAATAGGCCGCGGGCACAGCCGCGCCCAAAAATAAGCCCCCGAAGGCCTGCGTCCCAAAACCCCCCAGCGGAAAAATGGCCAAAAAAACGGGTGGGCTATAGCCTTGGGGGGTGGGGCTGGCCAAGTTCGTCCGCCGGACTCGGAATGGGGCGAGACTTTGCGAGCGGCCTCCGTGTGCCAAAAATAGGCCGCGGGCAAAGCCGCGCCCAAAAATAACCGCCCGAATGCCGGGGAGCCAAGTTCGTCCATCGGAAAAAGGCCACAAAAACGGGTGGGCTTTAGCCTTGGGGGGTGGGGCTGGCCAAGTTCGTCCGCCGGACTCGGAATGGGGCGAGACTTTGCGAGCGGCCTCCGTGTGCCAAAAATAGGCCGCGGGCACAGCCGCGCCCAAAAATAACCGCCCGAAGGCCGGGGAGCCAAGTTCGTCCAGCGGAAAAAGGCCACAAAAACGGGTGGGCTATAGCCTTGGGGGTGGGGCTGGCCAAGTTCGTCCGCCGGACTCGGAATGGGGCGAGACTTTGCGAGCGGCCTCCGTGTGCCAAAAATAGGCCGCGGGCACAGCCGCGCCCAAAAATAAGCGCCCGAAGGCCTGCGTCCCAAAACCCCCCAGCGGAAAAAAGGCCACAAAAACGGGTGGGCTATAGCCTTGGGGGGTGGGGCTGGCCAAGTTCGTCCGCCGGACTCGGAATGGGGCGAGACTTTGCGAGCGGCCTCCGTGTGCCAAAAATAGGCCGCGGGCACAGCCGCGCCCAAAAATAACCGCCCGAAGGCCGGGGAGCCAAGTCCATCCAGTGGAAAAAAGGCCACAAAAACGGGTGGGCTATAGCCTTGGGGGGTGGGGCTGGCCAAGTTCGTCCGCCGGACTCGGAATGGGGCGAGACTTTGCGAGCGGCCTCCGTGTGCCAAAAATAGGCCGCGGGCAAAGCCGCGCCCAAAAATAACCGCCCGAATGCCGGGGAGCCAAGTTCGTCCATCGGAAAAAGGCCACAAAAACGGGTGGGCTTTAGCCTTGGGGGGTGGGGCTGGCCAAGTTCGTCCGCCGGACTCGGAATGGGGCGAGACTTTGCGAGCGGCCTCCGTGTGCCAAAAATAGGCCGCGGGCACAGCCGCGCCCAAAAATAAGCCCCCGAAGGCCTGCTTTCCAAAATCCCCCAGCGGAAAAATGGCCACAAAAACGGGTGGGCTATAGCCTTGGGGGGTGGGGCTGGCCAAGTTCGTCCGCCGGACTCGGAATGGGGCGAGACTTTGCGAGCGGCCTCCGTGTGCCAAAAATAGGCCGCGGGCACAGCCGCGCCCAAAAATAACCGCCCGAAGGCCGGGGAGCCAAGTTCGTCCATCGGAAAAAGGCCACAAAAACGGGTGGGCTATAGCCTTGGGGGGTGGGGCTGGCCAAGTTCGTCCGCCGGACTCGGAATGGGGCGAGACTTTGCGAGCGGCCTCCGTGTGCCAAAAATAGGCCGCGGGCACAGCCGCGCCCAAAAATAACCGCCCGAATGCCGGGGAACCAAGTTCGTCCATCGGAAAAAGGCCACAAAAACGGGTGGGCTATAGCCTTGGGGGTGGGGCTGGCCAAGTTCGTCCGCCGGACTCGGAATGGGGCGAGACTTTGCGAGCGGCCTCCGTGTGCCAAAAATAGGCCGCGGGCACAGCCGCGCCCAAAAATAACCCCACTAAGTCCTGGCCCCCATGTTCGTCCAGCGGAAAAAGGCCACAAAAACGGGTGGGCTATAGCCTTGGGGGTGGGGCTGGCCAAGTTCGTCCGCCGGACTCCGAATGGGGCGAGACTTTGCGAGGGGCCTCCGTGTGCCAAAAATAGGCCGCGGGCACAGCCGCGCCCAAAAATAAGCCCCCGAAGGCCAGCGTCCCAAAACCCCCCAGCGGAAAAATGGCCAAAAAACGGGTGGGCTATAGCCTTGGGGGGTGGGGCTGGCCAAGTTCGTCCGCCGGACTCGGAATGGGGCGAGACTTTGCGAGCGGCCTCCGTGTGCCAAAAATAGGCCGCGGGCACAGCCGCGCCCAAAAATAACCGCCCGAATGGCGGGGAGCCAAGTTCGTCCATCGGAAAAAGGCCACAAAAACGGGTGGGCTTTAGCCTTGGGGGGTGGGGCTGGCCAAGTTCGTCCGCCGGACTCGGAATGGGGCGAGACTTTGCGAGCGGCCTCCGTGTGCCAAAAATAGGCCGCGGGCACAGCCGCGCCCAAAAATAAGCCCCCGAAGGCCTGCGTCCCAAAACCCCCCAGCGGAAAAATGGCCAAAAAACCGGTGGGCTATAGCCTTGGGGGGGGGCGGGGGCGAAGTTCGTCCGCCGGACTCCGAATGGGGCGAGACTTTGCGAGGGGCCTCCGTGTGCCAAAAATAGGCCGCGGGCACAGCCGCGCCCAAAAATAAGCCCCCGAAGGCCTGCGTCCCAAAACCCCCCAGCGGAAAAATGGCCAAAAAACGGGTGGGCTATAGCCTTGGGGGGTGGGGCTGGCCAAGTTCGTCCGCCGGACTCGGAATGGGGCGAGACTTTGCGAGCGGCCTCCGTGTGCCAAAAATAGGCCGCGGGCACAGCCGCGCCCAAAAATAACCGCCCGAATGGCGGGGAGCCAAGTTCGTCCATCGGAAAAAGGCCACAAAAACGGGTGGGCTTTAGCCTTGGGGGGTGGGGCTGGCCAAGTTCGTCCGCCGGACTCGGAATGGGGCGAGACTTTGCGAGCGGCCTCCGTGTGCCAAAAATAGGCCGCGGGCACAGCCGTGCCCAAAAATAAGCCCCCGAAGGCCTGCGTCCAAAAACCCCCCAGCGGAAAAATGGCCAAAAAACCGGTGGGCTATAGCCTTGGGGTGTGGGGCTGGCCAAGTTCGTCCGCCGGACTCGGAATGGGACGAGACATTGCGAGCGGCCTCCGTGTGCCAAAAATAGGCCGCGGGCAAAGCCGCGCCCAAAAATAAGCGCCCGAATGCCGGGGAGCCAAGTTCGTCCATCGGAAAAAGGCCACAAAAACGGGTGGGCTTTAGCCTTGGGGGGTGGGGCTGGCCAAGTTCGTCCGCCGGACTCGGAATGGGGCGAGACTTTGCGAGCGGCCTCCGTGTGCCAAAAATAGGCCGCGGGCACAGCCGCGCCCAAAAATAAGCCCTCGAAGGCCTGCGTCCCAAAACCCCCCAGCGGAAAAATGGCCAAAAAACGGGTGGGCTATAGCCTTGGGGGGTGGGGCTGGCCAAGTTCGTCCGCCGGACTCGGAATGGGGCGAGACTTTGCGAGCGGCCTCCGTGTGCCAAAAATAGGCCGCGGGCACAGCCGCGCCCAAAAATAAGCCCCCGAAGGCCTGCGTCCCAAAACCCCCCAGCGGAAAAATGGCCAAAAAACCGGTGGGCTATAGCCTTGGTGGGGGGCGGGGGCGAAGTTCGTCCGCCGGACTCCGAATGGGGCGAGACTTTGCGAGGGGCCTCCGTGTGCCAAAAATAGGCCGCGGGCACAGCCGCGCCCAAAAATAAGCCCCCGAAGGCCTGCGCCCCAAAACCCGCCAGCGGAAAAATGGCCAAAAAACGGGTGGGCTATAGCCTTGGGGGCTGGGGCTGGCCAAGTTCGTCCGCCGGACTCGGAATGGGGCGAGACTTTGCGAGCGGCCTCCGTGTGCCAAAAATAGGCCGCGGGCACAGCCGCGCCCAAAAATAACCGCCCGAATGCCGGGGAGCCAAGTTCGTCCATCGGAAAAAGGCCACAAAAACGGGTGGGCTTTAGCCTTGGGGGGTGGGGCTGGCCAAGTTCGTCCGCCGGACTCGGAATGGGGCGAGACTTTGCGAGCGGCCTCCGTGTGCCAAAAATAGGCCGCGGGCACAGCCGCGCCCAAAAATAAGCCCCCGAAGGCCTGCGTCCAAAACCCCCCAGCGGAAAAATGGCCAAAAAACGGGTGGGCTATAGCCTTGGGGGGTGGGGCTGGCCAAGTTCGTCCGCCGGACTCGGAATGGGGCGAGACTTTGCGAGCGGCCTCCGTGTGCCAAAAATAGGCCGCGGGCAAAGCCGCGCCCAAAAATAAGCGCCCGAATGCCGGGGAGCCAAGTTCGTCCATCGGAAAAAGGCCACAAAAACGGGTGGGCTTTAGCCTTGGGGGGTGGGGCTGGCCAAGTTCGTCCGCCGGACTCGGAATGGGGCGAGACTTTGCGAGCGGCCTCCGTGTGCCAAAAATAGGCCGCGGGCACAGCCGCGCCCAAAAATAAGCCCCCGAAGGCCTGCGTCCCAAAACCCCCCAGCGGAAAAATGGCCAAAAAACCGGTGGGCTATAGCCTTGGTGGGGGGCAGGGGCGAAGTTCGTCCGCCGGACTCCGAATGGGGCGAGACTTTGCGAGCGGCCTCCGTGTGCCAAAAATAGGCCGCGGGCACAGCCGCGCCCAAAAATAACCGCCCGAATGCCGGGGAGCCAAGTTCGTCCATCGGAAAAAGGCCACAAAAACGGGTGGGCTTTAGCCTTGGGGGGTGGGGCTGGCCAAGTTCGTCCGCCGGACTCGGAATGGGGCGAGACTTTGCGAGCGGCCTCCGTGTGCCAAAAATAGGCCGCGGGCACAGCCGCGCCCAAAAATAAGCCCCGAAGGCCTGCGTCCCAAAACCCCCCAGCGGAAAAATGGCCAAAAAACGGGTGGGCTATAGCCTTGGGGGGTGGGGCTGGCCAAGTTCGTCCGCCGGACTCGGAATGGGGCGAGACTTTGCGAGCGGCCTCCGTGTGCCAAAAATAGGCCGCGGGCACAGCCGCGCCCAAAAATAAGCCCCCGAAGGCCTGCGCCCCAAAACCCCCCAGCGGAAAAATGGCCAAAAAACCGGTGGGCTATAGCCTTGGGGGGTGGGGCTGGCGAAGTTCGTCCGCCGGACTCCGAATGGGGCGAGACTTTGCGAGGGGCCTCCGTGTGCCAAAAATAGGCCGCGGGCACAGCCGCGCCCAAAAATAAGCCCCCGAAGGCCTGCGCCCCAAAACCCGCCAGCGGAAAAATGGCCAAAAAACGGGTGGGCTATAGCCTTGGGGGTGGGGCTGGCCAAGTTCGTCCGCCGGACTCGGAATGGGGCGAGACTTTGCGAGCGGCCTCCGTGTGCCAAAAATAGGCCGCGGGCACAGCCGCGCCCAAAAATAACCGCCCGAATGGCGGGGAGCCAAGTTCGTCCATCGGAAAAAGGCCACAAAAACGGGTGGGCTTTAGCCTTGGGGGGTGGGGCTGGCCAAGTTCGTCCGCCGGACTCGGAATGGGGCGAGACTTTGCGAGCGGCCTCCGTGTGCCAAAAATAGGCCGCGGGCACAGCCGCGCCCAAAAATAAGCCCCCGAAGGCCTGCGTCCCAAAACCCCCCAGCGGAAAAATGGCCAAAAAACGGGTGGGCTATAGCCTTGGGGGGTGGGGCTGGCCAAGTTCGTCCGCCGGACTCGGAATGGGGCGAGACTTTGCGAGCGGCCTCCGTGTGCCAAAAATAGGCCGCGGGCACAGCCGCGCCCAAAAATAACCGCCCGAATGCCGGGGAGCCAAGTTCGTCCATCGGAAAAAGGCCACAAAAACGGGTGGGCTTTAGCCTTGGGGGGTGGGGCTGGCCAAGTTCGTCCGCCGGACTCGGAATGGGGCGAGACTTTGCGAGCGGCCTCCGTGTGCCAAAAATAGGCCGCGGGCACAGCCGCGCCCAAAAATAACCGCCCGAATGGCGGGGAGCCAAGTTCGTCCATCGGAAAAAGGCCACAAAAACGGGTGGGCTTTAGCCTTGGGGGGTGGGGCTGGCCAAGTTCGTCCGCCGGACTCGGAATGGGGCGAGACTTTGCGAGCGGCCTCCGTGTGCCAAAAATAGGCCGCGGGCAAAGCCGCGCCCAAAAATAACCACCCCAATGCCGGGGAACCAAGTTCGTCCATCGGAAAAAGGCCACAAAAACGGGTGGGCTATAGCCTTGGGGGGTGGGGCTGGCCAAGTTCGTCCGCCGGACTCGGAATGGGGCGAGACTTTGCGAGCGGCCTCCGTGTGCCAAAAATAGGCCGCGGGCACAGCCGCGCCCAAAAATAAGCCCCCGAAGGCCTGCGTCCCAAAACCCCCAGCGGAAAAATGGCCAAAAAACCGGTGGGCTATAGCCTTGGTGGGGGGCGGGGGCGAAGTTCGTCCGCCGGACTCGGAATGGGGCGAGACTTTGCGAGGGGCCTCCGTGTGCCAAAAATAGGCCGCGGGCACAGCCGCGCCCAAAAATAAGCGCCCGAAGGTCGGCGCGCCAAAACCCCCCAGCGGAAAAATGGCCAAAAAACGGGTGGGCTATAGCCTTGGGGGGTGGGGCTGGCGAAGTTCGTCCGCCGGACTCGGAATGGGGCGAGACTTTGCGAGCAGCCTCCGTGTGCCAAAAATAGGCCGCGGGCACAGCCGCGCCCAAAAATAAGGCCCCGAAGGCCTGCGTCCCAAAACCCCCCAGCGGAAAAATGGCCAAAAAACCGGTGGGCTATAGCCTTGGTGGGGGGCGGGGGCGAAGTTCGTCCGCCGGACTCGGAATGGGGCGAGACTTTGCGAGCGGCCTCCGTGTGCCAAAAATAGGCCGCGGGCACAGCCGCGCCCAAAAATAACCGCCCGAATGGCGGGGAGCCAAGTTCGTCCATCGGAAAAAGGCCACAAAAACGGGTGGGCTTTAGCCTTGGGGGGTGGGGCTGGCCAAGTTCGTCCGCCGGACTCGGAATGGGGCGAGACTTTGCGAGCGGCCTCCGTGTGCCAAAAATAGGCCGCGGGCACAGCCGCGCCCAAAAATAAGGCCCCGAAGGCCTGCGTCCCATAACCCTCCAGCGGAAAAATGGCCAAAAAACCGGTGGGCTATAGCCTTGGGGGGCTGGCCAAGTTCGTCCGCCGGACTCGGAATGGGGCGAGACTTTGCGAGCGGCCTCCGTGTGCCAAAAATAGGCCGCGGGCAAAGCCGCGCCCAAAAATAACCGCCCGAATGCCGGGGAGCCAAGTTCGTCCATCGGAAAAAGGCCACAAAAACGGGTGGGCTTTAGCCTTGGGGGGTGGGGCTGGCCAAGTTCGTCCGCCGGACTCGGAATGGGGCGAGACTTTGCGAGCGGCCTCCGTGTGCCAAAAATAGGCCGCGGGCACAGCCGCGCCCAAAAATAAGCCCCCGAAGGCCTGCGTCCCAAAACCCCCCAGCGGAAAAATGGCCAAAAAACCGGTGGGCTATAGCCTTGGTGGGGGGCGGGGGCGAAGTTCGTCCGCCGGACTCGGAATGGGGCGAGACTTTGCGAGCGGCCTCCGTGTGCCAAAAATAGGCCGCGGGCAAAGCCGCGCCCAAAAATAACCGCCCGAATGCCGGGGAGCCAAGTTCGTCCATCTGAAAAAGGCCACAAAAACGGGTGGGCTATAGCCTTGGGGGGTGGGGCTGGCCAAGTTCGTCCGCCGGACTCGGAATGGGGCGAGACTTTGCGAGCGGCCTCCGTGTGCCAAAAATAGGCCGCGGGCACAGCCGCGCCCAAAAATAACCGCCCGAATGGCGGGGAGCCAAGTTCGTCCATCGGAAAAAGGCCACAAAAACGGGTGGGCTTTAGCCTTGGGGGGTGGGGCTGGCCAAGTTCGTCCGCCGGACTCGGAATGGGGCGAGACTTTGCGAGCGGCCTCCGTGTGCCAAAAATAGGCCGTGGGCACAGCCGCGCCCAAAAATAACCGCCCGAATGGCGGGGAGCCAAGTTCGTCCATCGGAAAAAGGCCACAAAAACGGGTGGGCTTTAGCCTTGGGGGGTGGGGCTGGCCAAGTTCGTCCGCCGGACTCGGAATGGGGAGAGACTTTGCGAGCGGCCTCCGTGTGCCAAAAACAGGCCGCGGGTACAGTAGCGCAAAAAAATAACCGCCCGAATGGCAGGGAGCCAAGTTCGTCCATCGGAAAAAGGCCACAAAAACGGGTGGGCTTTAGCCTTGGGGGGTGGGGCTGGCCAAGTTCGTCCGCCGGACTCGGAATGGGGCGAGACTTTGCGAGCGGCCTCCGTGTGCCAAAAATAGGCCGCGGGCACAGCCACGCCCAAAAATAAGCCCCCGAAGGCCTTCATCCCATAACCCCCCAGTGCCAAAAAACCGGTGGGCTAAAGCCTTGGTGGGGGGCGGGGGCGAAGTTCGTCAGCCGGACTCCGAATGGGGCGAGACTTTGCGAGGGGCCTCCGTGTGCCAAAAATAGGCCACGGGCATCACCGCACCCAAAAATAAGCGCCCGAAGGTCGTGGAACCAAAACCCCCCAGCAGAAAAATGGCCAAAAAACGGGTGGGCTATAGCCTTGGGGGGTGGGGCTGGCCAAGTTCGTCCGCCGGACTCGGAATGGGGCGAGACTTTGCGAGCGGCCTCCGTGTGCCAAAAATAGGCCGCGGGCACAGCCGCGCCCAAAAATAACCGCCCGAATGGCAGGGAGCCAAGTTCGTCCATCGGAAAAAGGCCACAAAAACGGGTGGGCTTTAGCCTTGGGGGGTGGGGCTGGCCAAGTTCGTCCGCCGGACTCGGAATGGGGCGAGACTTTGCGAGCGGCCTCCGTGTGCCAAAAATAGGCCGCGGGCACA
Organism: Citrus maxima; assembly: GCA_029641205.1. NCBI lineage: Eukaryota > Viridiplantae > Streptophyta > Magnoliopsida > Sapindales > Rutaceae > Citrus > Citrus maxima. The sequence continues at coordinate 30,312,927 of CM056373.1, forward strand.
GCCGCGCCCAAAAATAACCGCCCGAATGCCGGGGAGCCAAGTTCGTCCATTGGAAAAAGGCCACAAAAACGGGTGGGCTTTAGCCTTGGGGGGTGGGGCTGGCCAAGTTCGTCCGCCGGACTCGGAATGGGGAGAGACTTTGCGAGCGGCCTCCGTGTGCCAAAAATAGGCCGCGGGCACAGTAGCGCCAAAAAATAACCGCCCGAATGGCAGGGAGCCAAGTTCGTCCATCGGAAAAAGGCCAAAAAATGGGTGGGCTTTAGCCTTGGGGGGTGGGGCTGGCCAAGTTCGTCCGCCGGACTCGAAATGGGGCGAGACTTTGCGAGCGGCCTCCGTGTGCCAAAAATAGGCCTCAGGCACAGCCGCGCCCAAAAATAACCGCCCGAATGGCGGGGAGCCAAGTTCGTCCATCGGAAAAAGGCCACAAAAACGGGTGGGCTTTAGCCTTGGGGGGTGGGGCTGGCCAAGTTCGTCCGCCGGACTCGGAATGGGGCGAGACTTTGCGAGCGGCCTCCGTGTGCCAAAAATAGGCCGCGGGCACAGCCGCGCCCAAAAATAAGCCCCCGAAGGCCGGCGTCCCAAAACCCCCCAGCGGAAAAATGGCCAAAAAACGGGTGGGCTATAGCCTTGGGGGGTGGGGCTGGCCAAGTTCGTCCGCCGGACTCGGAATGGGGCGAGACTTTGCGAGCGGCCTCCGTGTGCCAAAAATAGGCCGCGGGCACAGCCGCGCCCAAAAATAAGCCCCCGAAGGCCTGCGTCCCAAAACCCCCCAGCGGAAAAATGGCCAAAAAACGGGTGGGCTATAGCCTTGGGGGGTGGGGCTGGCCAAGTTCGTCCGCCGGACTCGGAATGGGGCGAGACTTTGCGAGCGGCCTCCGTGTGCCAAAAATAGGCCGCGGGCACAGCCGCGCCCAAAAATCAGCCCCCGAAGGCTGGCGTCCCAAAACCCCCCAGCGGAAAAATGGCCACAAAAACGGGTGGGCTATAGCCTTGGGGGGTGGGGCGGGGGCGAAGTTCGTCCTCCGGACTCTGAATGGGGCGAGACTTTGCGAGGGGCCTCCGTGTGCCAAAAATAGGCCGCGGCACAGCCGCGCCAAAAAATAAGCCCCGAAGGCCTGCGTCCCAAAACCCCCCAGCGGAAAAATGGCCAAAAAACGGTGGGCTATAGCCTTGGGGGGTTGGGCTGGCCAAGTTCGTCCGCCGGACTCCGAATGGGGCGAGACTTTGCGAGCGGCCTCCGTGTGCCAAAAATAGGCCGCGGGCAAAGCCGCGCCCAAAAATAACCGCCCCAATGCCGGGGAGCCAAGTTCGTCCATCGGAAAAAGGCCACAAAAACGGGTGGGCTTTAGCCTTGGGGGGTGGGGCTGGCCAAGTTCGTCCGCCGGACTCGGAATGGGGCGAGACTTTGCGAGCGGCCTCCGTGTGCCAAAAATAGGCCGCGGGCACAGCCGCGCCCAAAAATAACCGCCCGAATGGCGGGGAGCCAAATTCGTCCATCGGAAAAAGGCCACAAAAACGGGTGGGCTTTAGCCTTGGGGGGTGGGGCTGGCCAAGTTCGTCCGCCGGACTCGGAATGGGGCGAGACTTTGCGAGCGGCCTCCGTGTGCCAAAAATAGGCCGCGGGCACAGCCGCGCCCAAAAATAACCGCCCGAATGGCGGGGAGCCAAGTTCGTCCATCGGAAAAAGGCCACAAAAACGGGTGGGCTTTAGCCTTGGGGGGTGGGGCTGGCCAAGTTCGTCCGCCGGACTCGGAATGGGGCGAGACTTTGCGAGCGGCCTCCGTGTGCCAAAAATAGGCCGCGGGCACAGCCGCGCCCAAAAATAACCGCCCGAAGGCCGGGAGCCAAGTTCGTCCAGCGGAAAAAGGCCACAAAAACGGGTGGGCTTTAGCCTTGGGGGGTGGGGCTGGCCAAGTTCGTCCGCCGGACTCGGAATGGGGCGAGACTTTGCGAGCGGCCTCCGTGTGCCAAAAATAGGCCGCGGGCACAGCCGCGCCCAAAAATAACCGCCCGAAGGCCGGGGCGCCAAGTTCGCCCAGCGGAAAAAGGCCACAAAAACGGGTGGGCTATAGCCTTGGGGGGGTGGGGGCTGGCCAAGTTCGTCCGCCGGACTCGGAATGGGGCGAGACTTTGCGAGGGGCCTCCGTGTGCCAAAAATAGGCCGCGGGCACAGCCGCGCCCAAAAATAAGCCCCCGAAGGCCTGCGTCCCAAAACCCCCCAGCGGAAAAATGGCCACAAAAACGGGTGGGCTATAGCCTTGGGGGGTGGGGCTGGCCAAGTTCGTCCGCCGGACTCGGAATGGGGCGAGACTTTGCGAGCGGCCTCCGTGTGCCAAAAATAGGCCGCGGGCACAGCCGCGCCCAAAAATAACCGCCCGAATGGCGGGGAGCCAAGTTCGTCCATCGGAAAAAGGCCACAAAAACGGGTGGGCTTTAGCCTTGGGGGGTGGGGCTGGCCAAGTTCGTCCGCCGGACTCGGAATGGGGCGAGACTTTGCGAGCGGCCTCCGTGTGCCAAAAATAGGCCGCGGGCACAGCCGCGCCCAAAAATAACCGCCCGAAGGCCGGGTTCCCAAGTTCGTCCAGCGGAAAAAGGCCACAAAAACGGGTGGGCTATAGCCTTGGGGGGTGGGGCTGGCCAAGTTCGTCCGCCGGACTCGGAATGGGGCGAGACTTTGCGAGCGGCCTCCGTGTGCCAAAAATAGGCCGCGGGCACAGCCGCGCCCAAAAATAACCGCCCGAAGGATGGGTTACCAGGTTCGTCCAGCGGAAAAAGGCCAAAAAACGGGTGGGCTTTAGCCTTGGGGGGTGGGGCTGGCCAAGTTCGTCCGCCGGACTCGGAATGGGGCGAGACTTTGCGAGCGGCCTCCGTGTGCCAAAAATAGGCCGCGGGCACAGCCGCGCCCAAAAATAACCGCCCGAAGGGCGGGGCGCCAAGTTCGTCCAGCGGAAAAAGGCCACAAAAACGGGTGGGCTATAGCCTTGGGGGGTGGGGCTGGCCAAGTTCGTCCGCCGGACTCGGAATGGGGCGAGACTTTGCGAGCGGCCTCCGTGTGCCAAAAATAGGCCGCGGGCACAGCCGCGCCCAAAAATCAGCCCCCGAAGGCTGGGGTGCCAAAACCCCCCAGCGGAAAAACGCCAAAAAAACGGGTGGGCTATAGCCTTGGGGGGGGGGGCTGGCCAAGTTCGTCCGCCGGACTCGGAATGGGGCGAGACTTTGCGAGCGGCCTCCGTGTGCCAAAAATAGGCCGCGGGCACAGCCGCGCCCAAAAATAACCGCCCGAAGGCCGGGGCGCCAAAACCCCCCAGCGGAAAAAGGCCACAAAAACGGGTGGGCTATAGCCTTGGGGGGTGGGGCTGGCCAAGTTCGTCCGCCGGACTCGGAATGGGGCGAGACTTTGCGAGCGGCCTCCGTGTGCCAAAAATAGGCCGCGGGCACAGCCGCGCCCAAAAATAAGCCCCCGAAGGCCTGCGTCCCAAAACCCCCCAGCGGAAAAATGGCCAAAAAACGGGTGGGCTATAGCCTTGGGGGGTGGGGCTGGCCAAGTTCGTCCGCCGGACTCGGAATGGGGCGAGACTTTGCGAGCGGCCTCCGTGTGCCAAAAATAGGCCGCGGGCACAGCCGCGCCCAAAAATAACCCCCCGAAGCCCAGCTACCGAAAACCCCCCACCGGACAAAGGCCAAAAAAAGGGGTGGGCTATAGCCTTGGTGGGGGGCGGGGGCGAAGTTCGTCCGCCGGACTCCGAATGGGGCGAGACTTTGCGAGGGGCCTCCGTGTGCCAAAAATAGGCCGCGGGCACAGCCGCGCCCAAAAATAACCGCCCGAATGCCGGGGAGCCAAGTTCGTCCATCGGAAAAAGGCCACAAAAACGGGTGGGCTTTAGCCTTGGGGGGTGGGGCTGGCCAAGTTCGTCCGCCGGACTCGGAATGGGGCGAGACTTTGCGAGCGGCCTCCGTGTGCCAAAAATAGGCCGCGGGCACAGCCGCGCCCAAAAATAAGCCCCCGAAGGCCTGCGTCCCAAAACCCCCCAGCGGAAAAAGGGCCAAAAAACGGGTGGGCTATAGCCTTGGGGGGTGGGGCTGGCCAAGTTCGTCCGCCGGACTCGGAATGGGGCGAGACTTTGCGAGCGGCCTCCGTGTGCCAAAAATAGGCCGCGGGCAAAGCCGCGCCCAAAAATAACCGCCCGAATGCCGGGGAGCCAAGTTCGTCCATCGGAAAAAGGCCACAAAAACGGGTGGGCTTTAGCCTTGGGGGGTGGGGCTGGCCAAGTTCGTCCGCCGGACTCGGAATGGGGCGAGACTTTGCGAGCGGCCTCCGTGTGCCAAAAATAGGCCGCGGGCACAGCCGCGCCCAAAAATAACCCCCCGAAGGCCGGGGCGCCAAAACCCCCCAGCGGAAAAAGGCCACAAAAACGGTGGGCTATAGCCTTGGGGGGTGGGGCTGGCCAAGTTCGTCCGCCGGACTCGGAATGGGGCGAGACTTTGCGAGCGGCCTCCGTGTGCCAAAAATAGGCCGCGGGCACAGCCGCGCCCAAAAATAAGCCCCCGAAGGCCTGCGTCCCAAACACCCCAGCCGAAAAATGGCCCAAAAACAGGTGGGCTATAGCCTTGGGGGGGCGGGGGCGTAGTTCGTCCGCCGGACTCTGAATGGGGCGAGACTTTGCGAGGGGCCTCCGTGTGCCAAAAATAGGCCGCGGGCACAGCCGCGCCCAAAAATAAGCCCCCGAAGGCCTGCGTCCCAAAACCCCCCAGCGGAAAAATGGCCAAAAAACGGGTGGGCTATAGCCTTGGGGGGTGGGGCTGGCCAAGTTCGTCCGCCGGACTCGGAATGGGGCGAGACTTTGCGAGCGGCCTCCGTGTGCCAAAAATAGGCCGCGGGCACAGCCGCGCCCAAAAATAACCGCCCGAATGCCGGGGAGCCAAGTTCGTCCATCGGAAAAAGGCCACAAAAACGGGTGGGCTTTAGCCTTGGGGGGTGGGGCTGGCCAAGTTCGTCCGCCGGACTCGGAATGGGGCGAGACTTTGCGAGCGGCCTCCGTGTGCCAAAAATAGGCCGCGGGCACAGCCGCGCCCAAAAATAAGCCCCGAAGGCCTGCGTCCCAAAACCCCCCAGCGGAAAAATGGCCAAAAAACGGGTGGGCTATAGCCTTGGGGGGTGGGGCTGGCCAAGTTCGTCCGCCGGACTCGGAATGGGGCGAGACTTTGCGAGCGGCCTCCGTGTGCCAAAAATAGGCCGCGGGCACAGCCGCGCCCAAAAATAACCGCCCGAATGGCGGGGAGCCAAGTTCGTCCATCGGAAAAAGGCCACAAAAACGGGTGGGCTTTAGCCTTGGGGGGTGGGGCTGGCCAAGTTCGTCCGCCGGACTCGGAATGGGGCGAGACTTTGCGAGCGGCCTCCGTGTGCCAAAAATAGGCCGCGGGCACAGCCGCGCCCAAAAATAAGCCCCCGAAGGCCTGCGTCCCAAAACCCCCCAGCGGAAAAATGGCCAAAAAACGGGTGGGCTATAGCCTTGGGGGGGGGGGCTGGCCAAGTTCGTCCGCCGGACTCGGAATGGGGCGAGGCTTTGCGAGCGGCCCCAGTGTGCCAAAAATAGGCCGCGGCACAGCCGCGCCCAAAAATAACCGCCCGAATGGCGGGGAGCCAAGTTCGTCCATCGGAAAAAGGCCACAAAAACGGGTGGGCTTTAGCCTTGGGGGGTGGGGCTGGCCAAGTTCGTCCGCCGGACTCGGAATGGGGCGAGACTTTGCGAGCGGCCTCCGTGTGCCAAAAATAGGCCGCGGGCACAGCCGCGCCCAAAAATAACCCCCGAAGGCCTGCGTCCCAAAACCCCCCAGCGGAAAAATGGCCAAAAAACGGGTGGGCTATAGCCTTGGGGGGTGGGGCTGGCCAAGTTCGTCCGCCGGACTCGGAATGGGGCGAGACTTTGCGAGCGGCCTCCGTGTGCCAAAAATAGGCCGCGGGCACAGCCGCGCCCAAAAATAACCGCCCGAATGCCGGGGAGCCAAGTTCGTCCATCGGAAAAAGGCCACAAAAACGGGTGGGCTATAGCCTTGGGGGGTGGGGCTGGCCAAGTTCGTCCGCCGGACTCGGAATGGGGCGAGACTTTGCGAGCGGCCTCCGTGTGCCAAAAATAGGCCTCGGGCAAAGCCGCGCCCAAAAATAACCGCCCGAATGCCGGGGAGCCAAGTTCGTCCATCGGAAAAAGGCCACAAAAACGGGTGGGCTTTAGCCTTGGGGGGTGGGGCTGGCCAAGTTCGTCCGCCGGACTCGGAATGGGGCGAGACTTTGCGAGCGGCCTCCGTGTGCCAAAAATAGGCCGCGGGCACAGCCGCGCCCAAAAATAACCGCCCGAATGGCGGGGAGCCAAGTTCGTCCATCGGAAAAAGGCCACAAAAACGGGTGGGCTTTAGCCTTGGGGGGTGGGGCTGGCCAAGTTCGTCCGCCGGACTCGGAATGGGGCGAGACTTTGCGAGCGGCCTCCGTGTGCCAAAAATAGGCCGCGGGCGAAGCCGCGCCCAAAAATAACTGGCCCAATGGCGAGGAGCCAAGTTCGTCCATCGGAAAAAGGCCACAAAAACGGGTGGGCTTTAGCCTTGGGGGGTGGGGCTGGCCAAGTTCGTCCGCCGGACTCGGAATGGGGCGAGACTTTGCGAGCGGCCTCCGTGTGCCAAAAATAGGCCGCGGGCACAGCCGCGCCCAAAAATAAGCCCCCGAAGGCCTGCGACCCAAGTTCGTCCAGCGGAAAAAGGCCACAAAAACGGGTGGGCTATAGCCTTGGGGGGTGGGGCTGGCCAAGTTCGTCCGCCGGACTCGGAATGGGGCGAGACTTTGCGAGCGGCCTCCGTGTGCCAAAAATAGGCCGCGGGCACAGCCGCGCCCAAAAATAAGCCCCCGAAGGCCTGCGTCCCAAAACCCCCCAGCGGAAAAATGGCCAAAAAAAAGGGGGGGCTATAGCCTTGGTGGGAGGCGGCTGGCCAAGTTCGTCCGCCGGACTCCGAATGGGGCGAGACTTTGCGAGCGGCCTCCGTATGCCAAAAATAGGCCGCGGGCACAGCCGCGCCCAAAAATAACCCCCCGAATGGCGGGGAGCCAAGTTCGTCCATCGGAAAAAGGCCACAAAAACGGGTGGGCTTTAGCCTTGGGGGGTGGGGCTGGCCAAGTTCGTCCGCCGGACTCGGAATGGGGCGAGACTTTGCGAGCGGCCTCCGTGTGCCAAAAATAGGCCGCGGGCACAGCCGCGCCCAAAAATAACCGCCCGAATGGCGGGGAGCCAAGTTCGTCCAGCGGAAAAAGGCCACAAAAACGGGTGGGCTTTAGCCTTGGGGGGTGGGGCTGGCCAAGTTCGTCCGCCGGACTCGGAATGGGGCGAGACTTTGCGAGCGGCCTCCGTGTGCCAAAAATAGGCCGCGGGCACAGCCGCGCCCAAAAATAACCGCCCGAATGCCGGGGAGCCAAGTTCGTCCATCGGAAAAAGGCCACAAAAACGGGTGGGCTTTAGCCTTGGGGGGTGGGGCTGGCCAAGTTCGTCCGCCGGACTCGGAATGGGGCGAGACTTTGCGAGCGGCCTCCGTGTGCCAAAAATAGGCCGCGGGCACAGCCGCGCCCAAAAATAACCCCCCGAATGCCGGGGAGCCAAGTTCGTCCATCGGAAAAAGGCCACAAAAACGGGTGGGCTTTAGCCTTGGGGGGTGGGGCTGGCCAAGTTCGTCCGCCGGACTCGGAATGGGGCGAGACTTTGCGAGCGGCCTCCGTGTGCCAAAAATAGGCCGCGGGCACAGCCGCGCCCAAAAATAAGCCCCCGAAGGCCTGCGTCCCAAAACCCCCAGCGGAAAAATGGCCAAAAAACGGGTGGGCTATAGCCTTGGGGGGTGGGGCTGGCCAAGTTCGTCCGCCGGACTCGGAATGGGGCGAGACTTTGCGAGCGGCCTCCGTGTGCCAAAAATAGGCCGCGGGCACAGCCGCGCCCAAAAATAACCGCCCGAATGCCGGGGAGCCAAGTTCGTCCATCGGAAAAAGGCCACAAAAACGGGTGGGCTTTAGCCTTGGGGGGTGGGGCTGGCCAAGTTCGTCCGCCGGACTCGGAATGGGGCGAGACTTTGCGAGCGGCCTCCGTGTGCCAAAAATAGGCCGCGGGCACAGCCGCGCCCAAAAATAACCGCCCGAATGCCGGGGAGCCAAGTTCGTCCATCGGAAAAAGGCCACAAAAACGGGTGGGCTTTAGCCTTGGGGGGTGGGGCTGGCCAAGTTCGTCCGCCGGACTCGGAATGGGGCGAGACTTTGCGAGCGGCCTCCGTGTGCCAAAAATAGGCCGCGGGCACAGCCGCGCCCAAAAATAACCGCCCGAATGCCGGGGAGCCAAGTTCGTCCATCGGAAAAAGGCCACAAAAACGGGTGGGCTTTAGCCTTGGGGGGTGGGGCTGGCCAAGTTCGTCCGCCGGACTCGGAATGGGGCGAGACTTTGCGAGCGGCCTCCGTGTGCCAAAAATAGGCCGCGGGCACAGCCGCGCCCAAAAATAAGCCCCCGAAGGCCTGCGTCCCAAAACCCCCCAGCGGAAAAATGGCCAAAAAACGGGTGGGCTATAGCCTTGGGGGGTGGGGCTGGCCAAGTTCGTCCGCCGGACTCGGAATGGGGCGAGACTTTGCGAGCGGCCTCCGTGTGCCAAAAATAGGCCGCGGGCACAGCCGCGCCCAAAAATAACCGCCCGAATGCCGGGGAGCCAAGTTCGTCCATCGGAAAAAGGCCACAAAAACGGGTGGGCTTTAGCCTTGGGGGGTGGGGCTGGCCAAGTTCGTCCGCCGGACTCGGAATGGGGCGAGACTTTGCGAGCGGCCTCCGTGTGCCAAAAATAGGCCGCGGGCACAGCCGCGCCCAAAAATAAGCCCCCGAAGGCCTGCGTCCCAAAACCCCCCAGCGGAAAAATGGCCAAAAAACGGGTGGGCTATAGCCTTGGGGGGTGGGGCTGGCCAAGTTCGTCCGCCGGACTCGGAATGGGGCGAGACTTTGCGAGCGGCCTCCGTGTGCCAAAAATAGGCCGCGGGCACAGCCGCGCCCAAAAATAACCGCCCGAATGCCGGGGAGCCAAGTTCGTCCATCGGAAAAAGGCCACAAAAACGGGTGGGCTTTAGCCTTGGGGGGTGGGGCTGGCCAAGTTCGTCCGCCGGACTCGGAATGGGGCGAGACTTTGCGAGCGGCCTCCGTGTGCCAAAAATAGGCCGCGGGCACAGCCGCGCCCAAAAATAAGCCCCCGAAGGCCTGCGTCCCAAAACCCCCCAGCGGAAAAATGGCCAAAAAACGGGTGGGCTATAGCCTTGGGGGGTGGGGCTGGCCAAGTTCGTCCGCCGGACTCGGAATGGGGCGAGACTTTGCGAGCGGCCTCCGTGTGCCAAAAATAGGCCGCGGGCACAGCCGCGCCCAAAAATAACCGCCCGAATGCCGGGGAGCCAAGTTCGTCCATCGGAAAAAGGCCACAAAAACGGGTGGGCTTTAGCCTTGGGGGGTGGGGCTGGCCAAGTTCGTCCGCCGGACTCGGAATGGGGCGAGACTTTGCGAGCGGCCTCCGTGTGCCAAAAATAGGCCGCGGGCACAGCCGCGCCCAAAAATAACCGCCCGAATGCCGGGGAGCCAAGTTCGTCCATCGGAAAAAGGCCACAAAAACGGGTGGGCTTTAGCCTTGGGGGGTGGGGCTGGCCAAGTTCGTCCGCCGGACTCGGAATGGGGCGAGACTTTGCGAGCGGCCTCCGTGTGCCAAAAATAGGCCGCGGGCACAGCCGCGCCCAAAAATAACCGCCCGAATGCCGGGGAGCCAAGTTCGTCCATCGGAAAAAGGCCACAAAAACGGGTGGGCTTTAGCCTTGGGGGGTGGGGCTGGCCAAGTTCGTCCGCCGGACTCGGAATGGGGCGAGACTTTGCGAGCGGCCTCCGTGTGCCAAAAATAGGCCGCGGGCACAGCCGCGCCCAAAAATAACCGCCCGAATGCCGGGGAGCCAAGTTCGTCCATCGGAAAAAGGCCACAAAAACGGGTGGGCTATAGCCTTGGGGGGTGGGGCTGGCCAAGTTCGTCCGCCGGACTCGGAATGGGGCGAGACTTTGCGAGCGGCCTCCGTGTGCCAAAAATAGGCCGCGGGCACAGCCGCGCCCAAAAATAACCGCCCGAATGCCGGGGAGCCAAGTTCGTCCATCGGAAAAAGGCCACAAAAACGGGTGGGCTTTAGCCTTGGGGGGTGGGGCTGGCCAAGTTCGTCCGCCGGACTCGGAATGGGGCGAGACTTTGCGAGCGGCCTCCGTGTGCCAAAAATAGGCCGCGGGCACAGCCGCGCCCAAAAATAACCGCCCGAATGCCGGGGAGCCAAGTTCGTCCATCGGAAAAAGGCCACAAAAACGGGTGGGCTTTAGCCTTGGGGGGTGGGGCTGGCCAAGTTCGTCCGCCGGACTCGGAATGGGGCGAGACTTTGCGAGCGGCCTCCGTGTGCCAAAAATAGGCCGCGGGCACAGCCGCGCCCAAAAATAACCGCCCGAAGGCCGGGGCGCCAAGTTCGTCCATCGGAAAAAGGCCACAAAAACGGGTGGGCTATAGCCTTGGGGGGTGGGGCTGGCCAAGTTCGTCCGCCGGACTCGGAATGGGGCGAGACTTTGCGAGCGGCCTCCGTGTGCCAAAAATAGGCCGCGGGCACAGCCGCGCCCAAAAATAACCGCCCGAATGCCGGGGAGCCAAGTTCGTCCATCGGAAAAAGGCCACAAAAACGGGTGGGCTATAGCCTTGGGGGGTGGGGCTGGCCAAGTTCGTCCGCCGGACTCGGAATGGGGCGAGACTTTGCGAGCGGCCTCCGTGTGCCAAAAATAGGCCGCGGGCACAGCCGCGCCCAAAAATAACCGCCCGAAGGCCGGGGCGCCAAGTTCGTCCAGCGGAAAAAGGCCACAAAAACGGGTGGGCTTTAGCCTTGGGGGGTGGGGCTGGCCAAGTTCGTCCGCCGGACTCGGAATGGGGCGAGACTTTGCGAGCGGCCTCCGTGTGCCAAAAATAGGCCGCGGGCACAGCCGCGCCCAAAAATAACCGCCCGAATGCCGGGGAGCCAAGTTCGTCCATCGGAAAAAGGCCACAAAAACGGGTGGGCTATAGCCTTGGGGGGTGGGGCTGGCCAAGTTCGTCCGCCGGACTCGGAATGGGGCGAGACTTTGCGAGCGGCCTCCGTGTGCCAAAAATAGGCCGCGGGCACAGCCGCGCCCAAAAATAACCGCCCGAATGCCGGGGAGCCAAGTTCGTCCATCGGAAAAAGGCCACAAAAACGGGTGGGCTTTAGCCTTGGGGGGTGGGGCTGGCCAAGTTCGTCCGCCGGACTCGGAATGGGGCGAGACTTTGCGAGCGGCCTCCGTGTGCCAAAAATAGGCCGCGGGCACAGCCGCGCCCAAAAATAACCGCCCGAATGCCGGGGAGCCAAGTTCGTCCATCGGAAAAAGGCCACAAAAACGGGTGGGCTTTAGCCTTGGGGGGTGGGGCTGGCCAAGTTCGTCCGCCGGACTCGGAATGGGGCGAGACTTTGCGAGCGGCCTCCGTGTGCCAAAAATAGGCCGCCGGCACAGCCGCGCCCAAAAATAAACCCCCGAAGGCCGGGGCGCCAAGTTCGTCCAGCGGAAAAAGGCCACAAAAACGGGTGGGCTATAGCCTTGGGGGGTGGGGCTGGCCAAGTTCGTCCGCCGGACTCGGAATGGGGCGAGACTTTGCGAGCGGCCTCCGTGTGCCAAAAATAGGCCGCGGGCACAGCCGCGCCCAAAAATAACCGCCCGAAGGCCGGGGCGCCAAGTTCGTCCAGCGGAAAAAGGCCACAAAAACGGGTGGGCTATAGCCTTGGGGGGTGGGGCTGGCCAAGTTCGTCCGCCGGACTCGGAATGGGGCGAGACTTTGCGAGCGGCCTCCGTGTGCCAAAAATAGGCCGCGGGCACAGCCGCGCCCAAAAATAACCGCCCGAATGCCGGGGAGCCAAGTTCGTCCATCGGAAAAAGGCCACAAAAACGGGTGGGCTTTAGCCTTGGGGGGTGGGGCTGGCCAAGTTCGTCCGCCGGACTCGGAATGGGGCGAGACTTTGCGAGCGGCCTCCGTGTGCCAAAAATAGGCCGCGGGCACAGCCGCGCCCAAAAATAACCGCCCGAATGCCGGGGCGCCAAGTTCGTCCAGCGGAAAAAGGCCACAAAAACGGGTGGGCTATAGCCTTGGGGGGTGGGGCTGGCCAAGTTCGTCCGCCGGACTCGGAATGGGGCGAGACTTTGCGAGCGGCCTCCGTGTGCCAAAAATAGGCCGCGGGCACAGCCGCGCCCAAAAATAACCGCCCGAAGGCCGGGGAGCCAAGTTCGTCCAGCGGAAAAAGGCCACAAAAACGGGTGGGCTATAGCCTTGGGGGGTGGGGCTGGCCAAGTTCGTCCGCCGGACTCGGAATGGGGCGAGACTTTGCGAGCGGCCTCCGTGTGCCAAAAATAGGCCGCGGGCACAGCCGCGCCCAAAAATAACCGCCCGAAGGCCGGGGAGCCAAGTTCGTCCATCGGAAAAAGGCCACAAAAACGGGTGGGCTTTAGCCTTGGGGGGTGGGGCTGGCCAAGTTCGTCCGCCGGACTCGGAATGGGGCGAGACTTTGCGAGCGGCCTCCGTGTGCCAAAAATAGGCCGCGGGCACAGCCGCGCCCAAAAATAACCGCCCGAAGGCCGGGGAGCCAAGTTCGTCCAGCGGAAAAAGGCCACAAAAACGGGTGGGCTTTAGCCTTGGGGGGTGGGGCTGGCCAAGTTCGTCCGCCGGACTCGGAATGGGGCGAGACTTTGCGAGCGGCCTCCGTGTGCCAAAAATAGGCCGCGGGCACAGCCGCACCAAAATATAACCGCCCGAAGGCCCGGGCGCCAAGTTTGTCCAGCGGAAAAAGGCCTCAAAAACGGGTGGGGTTATAGCCTTGGGGGGTGGGGCTGGCCAAGTTCGTCCGCCGGACTCGGAATGGCAGGAGACTTTGCGAGCGGCCTCCGTGTGCCAAAAATAGGCCGCGGGCACAGCCGCGCCCAAAAATAACCGCCCGAAGGCCGGGGAGCCAAGTTCGTCCAGCGGAAAAAGGCCACAAAAACGGGTGGGCTATAGCCTTGGGGGGTGGGGCTGGCCAAGTTCGTCCGCCGGACTCGGAATGGGACGAGACATTGCGAGCGGCCTCCGTGTGCCAAAAATAGGCCGCGGGCACAGCCGCGCCCAAAAATAACCGCCCGAAGGCCGGGGAGCCAAGTTCGTCCATCGGAAAAAGGCCACAAAAACGGGTGGGCTATAGCCTTGGGGGGTGGGGCTGGCCAAGTTCGTCCGCCGGACTCGGAATGGGGCGAGACTTTGCGAGCGGCCTCCGTGTGCCAAAAATAGGCCGCGGGCACAGCCGCGCCCAAAAATAACCGCCCGAAGGCCGGGGAGCCAAGTTCGTCCAGCGGAAAAAGGCCACAAAAACGGGTGGGCTATAGCCTTGGGGGGTGGGGCTGGCCAAGTTCGTCCGCCGGACTCGGAATGGGGCGAGACTTTGCGAGCGGCCTCCGTGTGCCAAAAATAGGCCGCGGGCACAGCCGCGCCCAAAAATAACCGCCCGAAGGCCGGGGAGCCAAGTTCGTCCAGCGGAAAAAGGCCACAAAAACGGGTGGGCTATAGCCTTGGGGGGTGGGGCTGGCCAAGTTCGTCCGCCGGACTCGGAATGGGGCGAGACTTTGCGAGCGGCCTCCGTGTGCCAAAAATAGGCCGCGGGCACAGCCGCGCCCAAAAATAACCGCCCGAAGGCCGGGGAGCCAAGTTCGTCCAGCGGAAAAAGGCCACAAAAACGGGTGGGCTATAGCCTTGGGGGGTGGGGCTGGCCAAGTTCGTCCGCCGGACTCGGAATGGGGCGAGACTTTGCGAGCGGCCTCCGTGTGCCAAAAATAGGCCGCGGGCACAGCCGCGCCCAAAAATAACCGCCCGAAGGCCGGGGAGCCAAGTTCGTCCAGCGGAAAAAGGCCACAAAAACGGGTGGGCTATAGCCTTGGGGGGTGGGGCTGGCCAAGTTCGTCCGCCGGACTCGGAATGGGGCGAGACTTTGCGAGCGGCCTCCGTGTGCCAAAAATAGGCCGCGGGCACAGCCGCGCCCAAAAATAACCGCCCGAAGGCCGGGGAGCCAAGTTCGTCCAGCGGAAAAAGGCCACAAAAACGGGTGGGCTATAGCCTTGGGGGGTGGGGCTGGCCAAGTTCGTCCGCCGGACTCGGAATGGGGCGAGACTTTGCGAGCGGCCTCCGTGTGCCAAAAATAGGCCGCGGGCACAGCCGCGCCCAAAAATAACCGCCCGAAGGCCGGGGAGCCAAGTTCGTCCATCGGAAAAAGGCCACAAAAACGGGTGGGCTATAGCCTTGGGGGGTGGGGCTGGCCAAGTTCGTCCGCCGGACTCGGAATGGGGCGAGACTTTGCGAGCGGCCTCCGTGTGCCAAAAATAGGCCGCGGGCACAGCCGCGCCCAAAAATAACCGCCCGAAGGCCGGGGAGCCAAGTTCGTCCAGCGGAAAAAGGCCACAAAAACGGGTGGGCTATAGCCTTGGGGGGTGGGGCTGGCCAAGTTCGTCCGCCGGACTCGGAATGGGGCCAGACTTTGCGAGGGGCCTCCGTGTGCCAAAAATAGGCCGCGGGCACAGCCGCGCCCAAAAATAACCGCCCGAAGGCCGGCGTGCCAAGTTCGTCCAGCGGAAAAAGGCCACAAAAACGGGTGGGCTATAGCCTTGGGGGGTGGGGCTGGCCAAGTTCGTCCGCCGGACTCGGAATGGGGCGAGACTTTGCGAGCGGCCTCCGTGTGCCAAAAATAGGCCGCGGGCACAGCCGCGCCCAAAAATAACCGCCCGAATGCCGGGGAGCCAAGTTCGTCCAGCGGAAAAAGGCCACAAAAACGGGTGGGCTATAGCCTTGGGGGGTGGGGCTGGCCAAGTTCGTCCGCCGGACTCGGAATGGGGCGAGACTTTGCGAGCGGCCTCCGTGTGCCAAAAATAGGCCGCGGGCACAGCCGCGCCCAAAAATAACCGCCCGAAGGCCGGGGAGCCAAGTTCGTCCAGCGGAAAAAGGCCACAAAAACGGGTGGGCTATAGCCTTGGGGGGTGGGGCTGGCCAAGTTCGTCCGCCGGACTCGGAATGGGGCGAGACTTTGCGAGCGGCCTCCGTGTGCCAAAAATAGGCCGCGGGCACAGCCGCGCCCAAAAATAACCGCCCGAAGGCCGGGGAGCCAAGTTCGTCCAGCGGAAAAAGGCCACAAAAACGGGTGGGCTATAGCCTTGGGGGGTGGGGCTGGCCAAGTTCGTCCGCCGGACTCGGAATGGGGCGAGACTTTGCGAGCGGCCTCCGTGTGCCAAAAATAGGCCGCGGGCACAGCCGCGCCCAAAAATAACCGCCCGAAGGCCGGGGAGCCAAGTTCGTCCAGCGGAAAAAGGCCACAAAAACGGGTGGGCTATAGCCTTGGGGGGTGGGGCTGGCCAAGTTCGTCCGCCGGACTCGGAATGGGGCGAGACTTTGCGAGCGGCCTCCGTGTGCCAAAAATAGGCCGCGGGCACAGCCGCGCCCAAAAATAACCGCCCGAAGGCCGGGGAGCCAAGTTCGTCCA
Source organism: Citrus maxima (assembly GCA_029641205.1). Classification (NCBI taxonomy): domain Eukaryota; kingdom Viridiplantae; phylum Streptophyta; class Magnoliopsida; order Sapindales; family Rutaceae; genus Citrus; species Citrus maxima. The sequence continues at coordinate 30,328,537 of CM056373.1, forward strand.
GCGGAAAAAGGCCACAAAAACGGGTGGGCTATAGCCTTGGGGGGTGGGGCTGGCCAAGTTCGTCCGCCGGACTCGGAATGGGGCGAGACTTTGCGAGCGGCCTCCGTGTGCCAAAAATAGGCCGCGGGCACAGCCGCGCCCAAAAATAACCGCCCGAAGGCCGGGGCGCCAAGTTCGTCCAGCGGAAAAAGGCCACAAAAACGGGTGGGCTATAGCCTTGGGGGGTGGGGCTGGCCAAGTTCGTCCGCCGGACTCGGAATGGGGCGAGACTTTGCGAGCGGCCTCCGTGTGCCAAAAATAGGCCGCGGGCACAGCCGCGCCCAAAAATAACCGCCCGAAGGCCGGGGAGCCAAGTTCGTCCAGCGGAAAAAGGCCACAAAAACGGGTGGGCTATAGCCTTGGGGGGTGGGGCTGGCCAAGTTCGTCCGCCGGACTCGGAATGGGGCGAGACTTTGCGAGCGGCCTCCGTGTGCCAAAAATAGGCCGCGGGCACAGCCGCGCCCAAAAATAACCGCCCGAAGGCCGGGGCGCCAAGTTCGTCCAGCGGAAAAAGGCCACAAAAACGGGTGGGCTATAGCCTTGGGGGGTGGGGCTGGCCAAGTTCGTCCGCCGGACTCGGAATGGGGCGAGACTTTGCGAGCGGCCTCCGTGTGCCAAAAATAGGCCGCGGGCACAGCCGCGCCCAAAAATAACCGCCCGAAGGCCGGGGCGCCAAGTTCGTCCAGCGGAAAAAGGCCACAAAAACGGGTGGGCTATAGCCTTGGGGGGTGGGGCTGGCCAAGTTCGTCCGCCGGACTCGGAATGGGGCGAGACTTTGCGAGCGGCCTCCGTGTGCCAAAAATAGGCCGCGGGCACAGCCGCGCCCAAAAATAACCGCCCGAAGGCCGGGGAGCCAAGTTCGTCCAGCGGAAAAAGGCCACAAAAACGGGTGGGCTATAGCCTTGGGGGGTGGGGCTGGCCAAGTTCGTCCGCCGGACTCGGAATGGGGCGAGACTTTGCGAGCGGCCTCCGTGTGCCAAAAATAGGCCGCGGGCACAGCCGCGCCCAAAAATAACCGCCCGAAGGCCGGGGCTCCAAGTTCGTCCAGCGGAAAAAGGCCACAAAAACGGGTGGGCTATAGCCTTGGGGGGTGGGGCTGGCCAAGTTCGTCCGCCGGACTCGGAATGGGGCGAGACTTTGCGAGCGGCCTCCGTGTGCCAAAAATAGGCCGCGGGCACAGCCGCGCCCAAAAATAACCGCCCGAAGGCCGGGGCGCCAAGTTCGTCCAGCGGAAAAAGGCCACAAAAACGGGTGGGCTATAGCCTTGGGGGGTGGGGCTGGCCAAGTTCGTCCGCCGGACTCGGAATGGGGCGAGACTTTGCGAGCGGCCTCCGTGTGCCAAAAATAGGCCGCGGGCACAGCCGCGCCCAAAAATAACCGCCCGAAGGCCGGGGCGCCAAGTTCGTCCAGCGGAAAAAGGCCACAAAAACGGGTGGGCTATAGCCTTGGGGGGTGGGGCTGGCCAAGTTCGTCCGCCGGACTCGGAATGGGGCGAGACTTTGCGAGCGGCCTCCGTGTGCCAAAAATAGGCCGCGGGCACAGCCGCGCCCAAAAATAACCGCCCGAAGGCCGGGGCGCCAAGTTCGTCCAGCGGAAAAAGGCCACAAAAACGGGTGGGCTATAGCCTTGGGGGTGGGGCTGGCCAAGTTCGTCCGCCGGACTCGGAATGGGGCGAGACTTTGCGAGCGGCCTCCGTGTGCCAAAAATAGGCCGCGGGCACAGCCGCGCCCAAAAATAACCGCCCGAAGGCCGGGGCGCCAAGTTCGTCCAGCGGAAAAAGGCCACAAAAACGGGTGGGCTATAGCCTTGGGGGGTGGGGCTGGCCAAGTTCGTCCGCCGGACTCGGAATGGGGCGAGACTTTGCGAGCGGCCTCCGTGTGCCAAAAATAGGCCGCGGGCACAGCCGCGCCCAAAAATAACCGCCCGAAGGCCGGGGTGCCAAGTTCGTCCAGCGGAAAAAGGCCACAAAAACGGGTGGGCTATAGCCTTGGGGGTGGGGCTGGCCAAGTTCGTCCGCCGGACTCGGAATGGGGCGAGACTTTGCGAGCGGCCTCCGTGTGCCAAAAATAGGCCGCGGGCACAGCCGCGCCCAAAAATAACCGCCCGAAGGCCGGGGTGCCAAGTTCGTCCAGCGGAAAAAGGCCACAAAAACGGGTGGGCTATAGCCTTGGGGGGTGGGGCTGGCCAAGTTCGTCCGCCGGACTCGGAATGGGGCGAGACTTTGCGAGCGGCCTCCGTGTGCCAAAAATAGGCCGCGGGCACAGCCGCGCCCAAAAATAACCGCCCGAAGGCCGGGGAGCCAAGTTCGTCCAGCGGAAAAAGGCCACAAAAACGGGTGGGCTATAGCCTTGGGGGGTGGGGCTGGCCAAGTTCGTCCGCCGGACTCGGAATGGGGCGAGACTTTGCGAGCGGCCTCCGTGTGCCAAAAATAGGCCGCGGGCACAGCCGCGCCCAAAAATAACCGCCCGAAGGCCGGGGAGCCAAGTTCGTCCAGCGGAAAAAGGCCACAAAAACGGGTGGGCTATAGCCTTGGGGGGTGGGGCTGGCCAAGTTCGTCCGCCGGACTCGGAATGGGGCGAGACTTTGCGAGCGGCCTCCGTGTGCCAAAAATAGGCCGCGGGCACAGCCGCGCCCAAAAATAACCGCCCGAAGGCCGGGGAGCCAAGTTCGTCCAGCGGAAAAAGGCCACAAAAACGGGTGGGCTATAGCCTTGGGGGGTGGGGCTGGCCAAGTTCGTCCGCCGGACTCGGAATGGGGCGAGACTTTGCGAGCGGCCTCCGTGTGCCAAAAATAGGCCGCGGGCACAGCCGCGCCCAAAAATAACCGCCCGAAGGCCGGGGCGCCAAGTTCGTCCAGCGGAAAAAGGCCACAAAAACGGGTGGGCTATAGCCTTGGGGGGTGGGGCTGGCCAAGTTCGTCCGCCGGACTCGGAATGGGGCGAGACTTTGCGAGGGGCCTCCGTGTGCCAAAAATAGGCCGCGGGCACAGCCGCGCCCAAAAATAACCGCCCGAAGGCCGGGGCGCCAAGTTCGTCCAGCGGAAAAAGGCCACAAAAACGGGTGGGCTATAGCCTTGGGGGGTGGGGCTGGCCAAGTTCGTCCGCCGGACTCGGAATGGGGCGAGACTTTGCGAGCGGCCTCCGTGTGCCAAAAATAGGCCGCGGGCACAGCCGCGCCCAAAAATAACCGCCCGAAGGCCGGGGCGCCAAGTTCGTCCAGCGGAAAAAGGCCACAAAAACGGGTGGGCTATAGCCTTGGGGGGTGGGGCTGGCCAAGTTCGTCCGCCGGACTCGGAATGGGGCGAGACTTTGCGAGCGGCCTCCGTGTGCCAAAAATAGGCCGCGGGCACAGCCGCGCCCAAAAATAAACCCCCGAAGGCCGGCGCCAAGTTCGTCCAGCGGAAAAAGGCCACAAAAACGGGTGGGCTATAGCCTTGGGGGGTGGGGCTGGCCAAGTTCGTCCGCCGGACTCGGAATGGGGCGAGACTTTGCGAGCGGCCTCCGTGTGCCAAAAATAGGCCGCGGGCACAGCCGCGCCCAAAAATAACCGCCCGAAGGCCGGGGAGCCAAGTTCGTCCAGCGGAAAAAGGCCACAAAAACGGGTGGGCTATAGCCTTGGGGGGTGGGGCTGGCCAAGTTCGTCCGCCGGACTCGGAATGGGGCAAGACTTTGCGAGCGGCCTCCGTGTGCCAAAAATAGGCCGCGGGCACAGCCGCGCCCAAAAATAACCGCCCGAAGGCAGTTCGTCCAGCGCAAAACAGGTGGGCTATAGCCTTGGGGGGTGGGCTGGCCAAGTTTGTCCACCGGACTCGGAATGGGTCGAGACTTTGCGAGCGGCCTCCGTGTGCCAAAATTAGGCCACGGACACAGCCTTGCCCAAAAATAA
>CM056374.1:0-35217 GCA_029641205.1 Citrus maxima
CGGCCTAATTTTGGCAGGCAGAGGCCCCTCGCAAAGTCTCGTCCCATTCCGAGTCCGGCGGACGAACTTGGCCATCCCCACCCCCCAACGCTATAGCCCACCCGTTTTTTTGGGCTTTTTCCGCTGGGGGGTTTTGGCGGCCCGACCTTCGGGGGCTTATTTTTGGGCGCGGCTGTGCCCGCGGCCTATTTTTGGTATGCGGAGGGTGCTCGCAAAGTCTCGTCCCATTCAGAGTCCGGCGGAAGAACTTGGCCAGCCACACCCCCCAACGCTATAGCCCACCCGTTTTTTTGGGCTTTTTCCGCTGGGGGGTTGTGGCGGCCCGACCTTCGGGCGGTTATTTTTGGGCGCGGCTGTGCCCGCGGCCTATTTTTGGCACACGGAGGCCCCTCGCAAAGTCTCGCCCCATTCCGAGTCCGGCGGACGAACTTCGCCAGCCCCACCCCCCAAGGCTATAGCCCACCCGTTTTTTTGGCCTTTTTCCGCTGGGGGGTTTCGGCGCCCCGACCTTCGGGCGGTTATTTTTGGGCGCGGCTGTGCCCGCGGCCTATTTTTGGCACACGGAGGCCCCTCGCAAAGTCTCGCCCCATTCCGAGTCCGGCGGACGAACTTCGCCAGCCCCACCCCCCAAGGCTATAGCCCACCCGTTTTTTTGGCCTTTTTCCGCTGGTGGGTTTCGGCTCCCCGACCTTCGGGCCGTTATTTTTTGGCGCGGCTGTGCCCGCGGCCTATTTTTGGCACACGGAGGCCCCTCGCAAAGTCTCGCCCCATTCCGAGTCCGGCGGACAAACTTCGCCAGCCCCACACCCCAAGGCTATAGCCCACCCGTTTTTTTGGCCTTTTTCCGCTGGTGGGTTTGGCGCACCGACCTTCGGGCGCTTATTTTTGGGCACGGCTGTGCCCGCGGCCTATTTTTGGCAGGCGGAGGCCGCTCGCAAAGTCTCGCCCCATTCCGAGTCCGGCGGACGAACTTGGCCAGCCCCACCCCCCAAGGCTATAGCCCACCCGTTTTTTTGGGCTTTTTCCGCTGGGGGGTTTTGGCGGCCCGACCTTCGGGCGCTTATTTTTGGGCGCGGCTGTGCCCGCGGCCTATTTTTTGCACGCGGAGGCCCCTCGCAAAGTCTCGCCCCATTCCGAGTCCGGCGGACGAACTTGGCCAGCCCCACCCCCCAAGGCTATAGCCCACCCGTTTTTTTGGCCTTTTTCCGCTGGGGGGTTGTGGCGGCCCTACCTTCGGGCGCTTATTTTTGGGCACGGCTGTGCCCGCGGCCTATTTTTGGCAGGCGGAGGCCCCTCGCAAAGTCTCGTCCCATTCCGAGTCCGGCGGACGAACTTGGCCATCCCCACCCCCCAAGGCTATAGCCCACCCGTTTTTTTGGGCTTTTTCCGCTGGGGGGTTTTGGCGGCCCGACCTTCGGGCGCTTATTTTTGGGCGCGGCTGTGCCCGCGGCCTATTTTTGGCACGCGGAGGCCGCTCGCAAAGTCTCGCCCCATTCCGAGTCCGGCGGAAGAACTTGGCCAGCCACACCCCCCAGGGCAATAGCCCACCCGTTTTTTTTGGCTTTTTCCGCTGGGGGGTTGTGGCGGCCCGACCTTCGGGCGCTTATTTTTGGGCACGGCTGTGCCCGCGGCCTATTTTTAGCACGCGGAGGCCCGTCGTAAAGTCTCGTCCCATTCCGAGTCCGGCGGACGAACTTGGCCAGCCCCACCCCCCAAGGCTATAGCCCACCCGTTTTTTTGGCCTTTTTCCGCTGGGGGGTTTTGGCGCCCCGACCTTCGGGCCGTTATTTTTTGGCGCAGCTGTGCCCGCGGCCTATTTTTGGCACACGGAGGCCCCTCGCAAAGTCTCGCCCAATTCCGAGTCCGGCGGACGAACTTCGCCAGCCCCACCCCCCAAGGCTATAGCCCACCCGTTTTTTTGGCCTTTTTCCGCTGGGGGGTTGTGGCGGCCCTACCTTCGGGCGCTTATTTTTGGGCACGGCTGTGCCCGCGGCCTATTTTTGGCAGGCGGAGGCCCCTCGCAAAGTCTCGTCCCATTCCGAGTCCGGCGGACGAACTTGGCCAGCCCCACCCCCCAAGGCTATAGCCCACCCGTTTTTTTGGCCTTTTTCCGCTGGGGGGTTTTGACGCCCCGACCTTCGGGCACTTATTTTTGGTTGCGGCTATGCCCACGGCCTATTTTTGGCACGCGGAGGCCCCTCGCAAAGTCTCACCCCATTCCGAGTCCGGCGGACGAACTTCGCCAGCCCCACACCCCAAGGCTATAGCCCACCCGTTTTTTTGGCCTTTTTCCGCTGGTGGGTTTTGGCGCGCCGACCTTCGGGCGCTTATTTTTGGGCGCGGCTGTGCCCGCGGCCTATTTTTGGCACACGGAGGCCCCTCGCAAAGTCTCGCCCCATTCCGAGTCCGGCGGACGAACTTGGCCAGCCACACCCCCCAAGGCAATAGCCCACCCGTTTTTTTTGGCTTTTTCCGCTGGGGGGTTGTGGCGGCCCGACCTTCGGGCACTTATTTTTGGGCGCGGCTGTGCCCACGGCCTATTTTTGGCACACGGAGGCCCCTCGCAAAGTCTCGTCCCATTCCGAGTCCGGCGGACGAACTTGGCCAGCCCCACCCCCCAAGGCTATAGCCCACCCGTTTTTTTGGCCTTTTTCCGCTGGGGGGTTTTGGCGCCCCGACCTTCGGGCGCTTATTTTTGGGCGCGGCTGTGCCCGCGGCCTATTTTTGGCACGCGGAGGCCCCTCGCAAAGTCTCGCCCCATTCCGAGTCCGGCGGACGAACTTGGCCAGCCCCACCCCCCAAGGCTATAGCCCACCCGTTTTTTTGGGCTTTTTCCGCTGGGGGGTTTTGGCGCCCCGACCTTCGGGCGGTTATTTTTGGGCGCGGCTGTGCCCGCGGCCTATTTTTGGCACACGGAGGCCCCTCGCAAAGTCTCGCCCCATTCCGAGTCCGGCGGACGAACTTGGCCAGCCCCACCCCCCAAGGCTATAGCCCACCCGTTTTTTGGCCTTTTTCCGCTGGGGGGTTTTGGCGCGCCGACCTTCGGGCGCTTATTTTTGGGCACGGCTGTGCCCGCGGCCTATTTTTGGCACACGGAGGCCCCTCGCAAAGTCTCGCCCCATTCCGAGTCCGGCGGACGAACTTGGCCAGCCCCACACCCCAAGGCTATAGCCCACCCGTTTTTGTGGCCTTTTTCCGCTGGTGGGTTTTGGCGCGCCGACCTTCGGGCGCTTATTTTTGGGCGCGGCTGTACCCGCGGCCTATTTTTGGCACACGGAGGCCCCTCGCAAAGTCTCGCCCCATTCCGAGTCCGGCGGACGAACTTGGCCAGCCCCACCCCCCAAGGCTATAGCCCACCCGTTTTTTTGGCCTTTTTCCGCTGGGGGGTTTTGGCGGCCCGACCTTCGGGCGCTTATTTTTGGGCGCGGCAGTGCCCGCGGCCTATTTTTTGGCACACGGAGGCCCCTCGCAAAGTCTAGCCCCATTCCGAGTCCGGCGGACGAACTTGGCCAGCCCCACCCCCCAAGGCTATAGCCCACCCGTTTTTTTGGCCTTTTTCCGCTGGGGGGTTTTGGCGCCCCGACCTTCGGGCACTTATTTTTGGGTGCGGCTATGCCCGCGGCCTATTTTTGGCATGCGGAGGCCGCTCGCAAATTCTCGCCCCATTCCGAGTCCGGCGGACGAACTTGGCCAGCCCCACCCCCCAAGGCTATAGCCCACCCTTTTTTTGGCCTTTTTCCGCTGGGGGGTTTTGGCGCCCCGACCTTCGGGCGCTTATTTTTGGGCGCGGCTGTGCCCGCGGCCTATTTTTGGCACACGGAGGCCCCTCGCAAAGTCTCGCCCCATTCCGAGTCCGGCGGACGAACTTGGCCAGCCCCACCCCCCAAGGCTATAGCCCACCCGTTTTTTGGGCGTTTTTCCGCTGGGGGGTTTTGGCGCCCCGACCTTCGGGGGCTGATTTTTGGGCGCGGCTGTGCCCGCGGCCTATTTTTGGCACACGGAGGCCCCTCGCAAAGTCTCGCCCCATTCCGAGTCCGGCGGACGAACTTGGCCAGCCCCACCCCCAAGGCTATAGCCCACCCGTTTTTTTGGCCTTTTTCCGCTGGGGGTTTTGGCGCCCCGACCTTCGGGCGCTTATTTTTGGGCGCGGCTGTGCCCGCGGCCTATTTTTGGCACACGGAGGCCCCTCGCAAAGTCTAGCCCCATTCCGAGTCCGGCGGACGAACTTGGCCAGCCCCACCCCCCAAGGCTATAGCCCACCCGTTTTTTTGGCCTTTTTCCGCTGGGGGGTTTTGGCGCCCCGACCTTCGGGGGCTTATTTTTGGGCGCGGCTGTACCCGCGGCCTATTTTTGGCACACGGAGGCCCCTCGCAAAGTCTCGCCCCATTCCGAGTCCGGCGGACGAACTTGGCCAGCCCCACCCCCCAAGGCTATAGCCCACCCGTTTTTTTGGCCTTTTTCCGCTGGGGGGTTTTGGCGCCCCGACCTTCGGGCGCTTATTTTTGGGCGCGGCTGTGCCCGCGGCCTATTTTTGGCACACGGAGGCCCCTCGCAAAGTCTCGCCCCATTCCGAGTCCGGCGGACGAACTTGGCCAGCCCCACCCCCCAAGGCTATAGCCCACCCGTTTTTTTGGCCTTTTTCCGCTGGGGGGTTTTGGCGCCCCGACCATCGGGGCTTATTTTTGGGCGCGGCTGTGCCCGCGGCCTATTTTTGGCACACGGAGGCCCCTCGCAAAGTCTCGCCCCATTCCGAGTCCGGCGGACGAACTTGGCCAGCCCCACCCCCCAAGGCTATAGCCCACCCGTTTTTTTTGGCCTTTTTCCGCTGGAGAGTTTTGGCGCGCCGACCATCGGGCGGTTATTTTTGGGGGCGGCTGTGCCCGCGGCCTATTTTTGGCACACGGAGGCCCCTCGCAAAGTCTCACCCCATTCCGAGTCCGGCGGACGAACTTGGCCAGCCCCACCCCCCAAGGCTATAGCCCACCCATTTTTTTGGCCTTTTCCCGGCGGACGAACTTGGGGCCCCGACCTTCGGGCTGTCATTTTTGGGCGCGGCTGTGCCCGCGGCCTATTTTTGGCACACGGAGGCCCCTCGCAAAGTCTCACCCCATTCCGAGTCCGGCGGACGAACTTGGCCAGCCCCACCCCCCAAGGCTATAGCCCACCCGTTTTTTTGGCCTTTTTCCGGTGGACGAACTTGGGGACCCGACCTTCGGGTGGTCATTTTTGGTCGCGGCTGTGCCCACGGCCTATTTTTGGCACACGGAGGCCCCTCGCAAAGTCTCGACCCATTCCGAGTCCGGCGGACGAACTTGGCCAGCCCCACCCCCCAAGGCTATAGCCCACCCGTTTTTTTGGCCTTTTTCCGCTGGGGGGTTTTGGCGCCCCGACCTTTGGGCGCTTATTTTTGGGCGCGGCTGTGCCCGCGGCCTATTTTTGGCACACGGAGGCCCCTCGCAAAGTCTCGCCCCATTCCGAGTCCGGCGGACAAACTTGGCCAGCCCCACCCCCCAAGGCTATAGCCCACCCGTTTTTTTGGCCTTTTTCCGCTGGACAAACTTGGCGCCCCGGCCTTCGGGCGGTTATTTTTGGGCGCGGCTGTGCCCGCGGCCTATTTTTGGCACACGGAGGCCGCTCGCAAAGTCTCGCCCCATTCCGAGTCCGGCGGACGAACTTGGCCAGCCCCACCCCCCAAGGCTATAGCCCACCCGTTTTTTTTGCCTTTTTCCGCTAAGGGGTTTTGGCACCCCAACCTTCGGGCAGACATTTTTGGGCGTGGCTGTGTCCTCGGCCTATTTTTGGCACACGAAGGCCACTCGCAAAGTCTTGTCCCATTCCGAGTCCGGCGGACGAACTTGGCCAGCCCCACCCCCCAAGGCTATAGCCCACCCGTTTTTGTGGCCTTTTTCCGCCGGGCAAACTTGGGGACCCGACCTTTGGGCGGTCATTTTTGGGCGCGGCTGTGCCCGCGGCCTATTTTTGGCACACGGAGGCCCCTCGCAAAGTCTCGCCCCATTCCGAGTCCGGCGGACGAACTTGGCCAGCCCCACCCCCCAAGGCTATAGCCCACCCGTTTTTGTGGCCTTTTTCCGCTGGATGAACTTGGCGCCCCGGCCTTCGGGCGGTCATTTTTGGGCGCGGCTGTGCCCGCGGCCTATTTTTGGTAGACGGAGGCCCCTCGCAAAGTCTCACCCCATTCCGAGTCCGGCGGACGAACTTGGCCAGCCCCACCCCCCAAGGCTATAGCCCACCCGTTTTTTTGGCCTTTTTCCGCTGGACGAACTTGGCGCCCCGGCCTTCGGGCGCTTATTTTTCGGCGCGGTTTTGCCCGCGGCCTATTTTTGGCACACGGAGGCCCCTCGCAAAGTCTCACCCCATTCCGAGTCCGGCGGACGAACTTGGCCAGCCCCACCCCCCAAGGCTATAGCCCACCCGTTTTTTTGGCCTTTTTCCGTCGGACGAACTTGGCGACCCGACCTTCGGGCGCTTATTTTTGGGCGCGGCTGTGCCCGCGGCCTATTTTTGGCACACGGAGGCCCCTCGCAAAGTCTCGTCCCATTCCGAGTCCGGCGGACGAACTTGGCCAGCCCCACCCCCCAAGGCTATAGCCCACCCCTTTTTTTGGCCTTTTTCCGCTGGACGAACTTGGCGCCCCAACCTTCGAGTGCTTATTTTTGGGCGCGGCTGTGCCCGCGGCCTATTTTTGGCACACGGAGGCCCCTCGCAAAGTCTCGCTCCATTCCGAGTCCGGCGGACGAACTTGGCCAGCCCCACCCCCCAAGGCTATAGCCCACCCGTTTTTTTGGCCTTTTTCCTTCGGACGAACTTGGGGGCCCGACCTTCGGGTGCTTATTTTTGTGCGCGGCTGTGCCCGTGGCCTATTTTTGGCACACGGAGGCCCCTCGCAAAGTCTCGCCCCATTCCGAGTCCGGCGGACGAACTTGGCCAGCCCCACCCCCCAAAGCTATAGCCCACCCGTTTTTTTGGACTTTTTTCCGCTGGACGAACTGTGGCGGCCCTACCTTCGGGCGCTTATTTTTGGGCACGGCTGTGCCCGCGGCCTATTTTTGGCACACGGAGGCCCCTCGCAAAGTCTCGTCCCATTCCGAGTCCGGCGGACGAACTTGGCCAGCCCCACCCCCCAAGGCTATAGCCCACCCGTTTTTTTGGCCTTTTTCCGCTGGGGGGTTTTGACGCCCTGACCTTCGGGTGCTTATTTTTGGGCGCGGCTGTGCCCGCGGCCTATTTTTGGCACACGGAGGCCCCTCGCAAAGTCTCGCCCCATTCCGAGTCAGCCGGACGAACTTGGCCAGCCCCACCCCCCAAGGCTATAGCCCACCCGTGTTTTTGGCCTTTTTCCTTCGGACGAACTTGGGGGCCCGACCTTCGGGTGCTTATTTTTGTGCGCGGCTGTGTCCGCGGCCTATTTTTGGCACGCGGAGGCCCCTCGCAAAGTCTCGTCCCATTCCGAGTCCGGCGGACGAACTTGGCCAGCCCCACCCCCCAAGGCTATAGCCCACCCGTTTGTTTGGCCTTTTTCCGCTGGGGGGTGTTGGCGCCCCAACCTTCGGGCGCTTATATTTGGGTGCGGCTATGTCCGCGGCCTATTTTTGGCACGCGGAGGCAGCTCGCAAAGTCTCACCCCATTCCGAGTCCGGCGGACGAACTTGGCCAGCCCCACCCCCCAAGGCTATAGCCCACCCGTTTTTTTTGGCCTTTTTCCGTCGGAGGAACTTGGAGGCCTGACCTTCGGGCGCTTATTTTTGGGCGCGGCTGTGCCAGCAGCCTATTTTTGGCACACGGAGGCCCCTCGCAAAGTCTCGCCCCATTCCGAGTCCGGCGGGCGAACTTGGCCAGCCCCACCCCCCAAGGCTATAGCCCACCCGTTTTTTTGGCCTTTTTCCGCTGGGTGTTTGTGGCGGCCCGACCTTCGGGCGCTTATTTTTTGGCGCGGCTTTGCCCGCGGCCTATTTTTGGCACACGGAGGCCCCTCGCAAAGTCTCGCCCCATTCCGAGTCCGGCGGACGAACTTGGCCAGCCCCACCCCCCAAGGCTATAGCCCACCCGTTTTTTTGGCCTTTTTCCGCTGGACGAACTTGGCGCCCCGGCCATCGGGCTGTTATTTTTGGGCGCGGCTGTGCCCGCGGCCTATTTTTGGGACACGGAGGCCCCTCGCAAAGTCTCGCCCCATTCCGAGTCCGGCGGACGAACTTGGCCAGCCCCACCCCCCAAGGCTATAGCCCACCCGTTTTTTTGGCCTTTTTCCGCTAAGGGATTTTGGCGCCCCGACCTTCAGGCGCTTATTTTTGGGCGCGGATGTGCCCGCGGCCTATTTTTGGCCCACGGAGGCCCTTCGCAAAGTCTCGACCCATTGCGAGTCCAGCGGACGAACTTGGCCAGCCCCACCCCCCAGGGCTGTAGCCCACCCGTTTTTTTGGCCTTTTTCTGCTGGGGGATTTTGGCGCCCCGACCGTCGGGCGCTTATTTTTGGGCGCGGCTGTGCCCGCGGCCTATTTTTGGCCCACGGAGGCCCTTCGCAAAGTATCGCCCCATTGCAAGTCCGGCGGACGAACATGGCCAGCCCCAACCCCCAAGGCTATAGCCCACCCGTTTTTTTGGCCTTTTTCCGGCGGACGAACTTGGGGACCCCACCATCGGGCGGTCATTTTTGGGTACGGCTGTGCCCGCGGCCTATTTTTGGCACACGGAGGCCCCTCGCAAAGTCTCGACCCATTCCGAGTCCGGCGGACGAACTTGGCCAACCGCACCCCCCAAGGCTATAGCCCACCCGTTTTTTTGGCCTTTTTTCCGCTGGGGGGTTTTGGCGCCCCGACCTTCATGCGCTCATTTTTGGGCGCGGCTGTGACCGCAGCCTATTTTTGGCACACGGAGGCCCCTCGCAAAGTCTCGCCCCATTCCGAGTCCGGCGGACGAACTTGGCCAGCCCCACCTCCCAAGGCTATAGCCCACCCCTCTTTTTGGCCTTTTTCCGGCGGACGAACTTGGGGACCCAACCTTCGAGCGGTCATTTTTGGACGCGGCTGTGCTCGCGTCCTATTTTTGGCCCACGGAGGCCCCTCACAAAGTCTCCCCTCATTCCGAGTCCGTGGACGAATATCGCCAGCCCCATCCCCCAAGGCTATAGCCCACCCGTTTTTTTGGCCATTTTCCGCTAAGGGATTTTGGCGCCCTGACCTTCGGGCGCTTATTTTTGGGCGCGGCTGTGCCCGCGGCCTATTTTTGGCCCACGGAGGCCCTTCACAAAGTCTCGCCCCATTGCGAGTCCAGCGGATGAACTTGGCCAGCCCCACCCCCCAAGCCTATAGCCCACCCGTTTTTTTGGCCTTTTTCCGCTGGACGAACTTGGCGCCCCGGCCTTCGGGCGGTTATTTTTGGGCGCGGCTTTGCCCGCGGCCTATTTTTGGCACACGGAGGCCCCTCGCAAAGTCTCGCGGCATTCCGAGTCCGGCGGACGAAGTTGGCCAGCCCCACCCCCCAAGGCTATAGCCCACCCGTTTTTGTGGCCTTTTTCCGCTGGACGAACTTGGCGCCCCGGCCTTCGGGCGGTTATTTTTGGGCGCGGCTTTGCCCGCGGCCTATTTTTGGCACACGGAGGCCCCTCGCAAAGTCTCGCGGCATTCCGAGTCCGGCGGACGAAGTTGGCCAGCCCCACCCCCCAAGGCTATAGCCCACCCGTTTTTGTGGCCTTTTTCCGCTGGACGAACTTGGCGCCCCGGCCTTCGGGCGGTTATTTTTGGGCGCGGCTTTGCCCGCGGCCTATTTTTGGCACACGGAGGCCCCTCGCAAAGTCTCGCGGCATTCCGAGTCCGGCGGACGAAGTTGGCCAGCCCCACCCCCCAAGGCTATAGCCCACCCGTTTTTGTGGCCTTTTTCCGCTGGACGAACTTGGCGCCCCGGCCTTCGGGCGGTTATTTTTGGGCGCGGCTTTGCCCGCGGCCTATTTTTGGCACACGGAGGCCCCTCGCAAAGTCTCGCGGCATTCCGAGTCCGGCGGACGAAGTTGGCCAGCCCCACCCCCCAAGGCTATAGCCCACCCGTTTTTGTGGCCTTTTTCCGCTGGACGAACTTGGCGCCCCGGCCTTCGGGCGGTTATTTTTGGGCGCGGCTTTGCCCGCGGCCTATTTTTGGCACACGGAGGCCCCTCGCAAAGTCTCGCGGCATTCCGAGTCCGGCGGACGAAGTTGGCCAGCCCCACCCCCCAAGGCTATAGCCCACCCGTTTTTGTGGCCTTTTTCCGCTGGACGAACTTGGCGCCCCGGCCTTCGGGCGGTTATTTTTGGGCGCGGCTTTGCCCGCGGCCTATTTTTGGCACACGGAGGCCCCTCGCAAAGTCTCGCGGCATTCCGAGTCCGGCGGACGAAGTTGGCCAGCCCCACCCCCCAAGGCTATAGCCCACCCGTTTTTGTGGCCTTTTTCCGCTGGACGAACTTGGCGCCCCGGCCTTCGGGCGGTTATTTTTGGGCGCGGCTTTGCCCGCGGCCTATTTTTGGCACACGGAGGCCCCTCGCAAAGTCTCGCGGCATTCCGAGTCCGGCGGACGAAGTTGGCCAGCCCCACCCCCCAAGGCTATAGCCCACCCGTTTTTGTGGCCTTTTTCCGCTGGACGAACTTGGCGCCCCGGCCTTCGGGCGGTTATTTTTGGGCGCGGCTTTGCCCGCGGCCTATTTTTGGCACACGGAGGCCCCTCGCAAAGTCTCGCGGCATTCCGAGTCCGGCGGACGAAGTTGGCCAGCCCCACCCCCCAAGGCTATAGCCCACCCGTTTTTGTGGCCTTTTTCCGCTGGACGAACTTGGCGCCCCGGCCTTCGGGCGGTTATTTTTGGGCGCGGCTTTGCCCGCGGCCTATTTTTGGCACACGGAGGCCCCTCGCAAAGTCTCGCGGCATTCCGAGTCCGGCGGACGAAGTTGGCCAGCCCCACCCCCCAAGGCTATAGCCCACCCGTTTTTGTGGCCTTTTTCCGCTGGACGAACTTGGCGCCCCGGCCTTCGGGCGGTTATTTTTGGGCGCGGCTTTGCCCGCGGCCTATTTTTGGCACACGGAGGCCCCTCGCAAAGTCTCGCGGCATTCCGAGTCCGGCGGACGAAGTTGGCCAGCCCCACCCCCCAAGGCTATAGCCCACCCGTTTTTGTGGCCTTTTTCCGCTGGACGAACTTGGCGCCCCGGCCTTCGGGCGGTTATTTTTGGGCGCGGCTTTGCCCGCGGCCTATTTTTGGCACACGGAGGCCCCTCGCAAAGTCTCGCGGCATTCCGAGTCCGGCGGACGAAGTTGGCCAGCCCCACCCCCCAAGGCTATAGCCCACCCGTTTTTGTGGCCTTTTTCCGCTGGACGAACTTGGCGCCCCGGCCTTCGGGCGGTTATTTTTGGGCGCGGCTTTGCCCGCGGCCTATTTTTGGCACACGGAGGCCCCTCGCAAAGTCTCGCGGCATTCCGAGTCCGGCGGACGAAGTTGGCCAGCCCCACCCCCCAAGGCTATAGCCCACCCGTTTTTGTGGCCTTTTTCCGCTGGACGAACTTGGCGCCCCGGCCTTCGGGCGGTTATTTTTGGGCGCGGCTTTGCCCGCGGCCTATTTTTGGCACACGGAGGCCCCTCGCAAAGTCTCGCGGCATTCCGAGTCCGGCGGACGAAGTTGGCCAGCCCCACCCCCCAAGGCTATAGCCCACCCGTTTTTGTGGCCTTTTTCCGCTGGACGAACTTGGCGCCCCGGCCTTCGGGCGGTTATTTTTGGGCGCGGCTTTGCCCGCGGCCTATTTTTGGCACACGGAGGCCCCTCGCAAAGTCTCGCGGCATTCCGAGTCCGGCGGACGAAGTTGGCCAGCCCCACCCCCCAAGGCTATAGCCCACCCGTTTTTGTGGCCTTTTTCCGCTGGACGAACTTGGCGCCCCGGCCTTCGGGCGGTTATTTTTGGGCGCGGCTTTGCCCGCGGCCTATTTTTGGCACACGGAGGCCCCTCGCAAAGTCTCGCGGCATTCCGAGTCCGGCGGACGAAGTTGGCCAGCCCCACCCCCCAAGGCTATAGCCCACCCGTTTTTGTGGCCTTTTTCCGCTGGACGAACTTGGCGCCCCGGCCTTCGGGCGGTTATTTTTGGGCGCGGCTTTGCCCGCGGCCTATTTTTGGCACACGGAGGCCCCTCGCAAAGTCTCGCGGCATTCCGAGTCCGGCGGACGAAGTTGGCCAGCCCCACCCCCCAAGGCTATAGCCCACCCGTTTTTGTGGCCTTTTTCCGCTGGACGAACTTGGCGCCCCGGCCTTCGGGCGGTTATTTTTGGGCGCGGCTTTGCCCGCGGCCTATTTTTGGCACACGGAGGCCCCTCGCAAAGTCTCGCGGCATTCCGAGTCCGGCGGACGAAGTTGGCCAGCCCCACCCCCCAAGGCTATAGCCCACCCGTTTTTGTGGCCTTTTTCCGCTGGACGAACTTGGCGCCCCGGCCTTCGGGCGGTTATTTTTGGGCGCGGCTTTGCCCGCGGCCTATTTTTGGCACACGGAGGCCCCTCGCAAAGTCTCGCGGCATTCCGAGTCCGGCGGACGAAGTTGGCCAGCCCCACCCCCCAAGGCTATAGCCCACCCGTTTTTGTGGCCTTTTTCCGCTGGACGAACTTGGCGCCCCGGCCTTCGGGCGGTTATTTTTGGGCGCGGCTTTGCCCGCGGCCTATTTTTGGCACACGGAGGCCCCTCGCAAAGTCTCGCGGCATTCCGAGTCCGGCGGACGAAGTTGGCCAGCCCCACCCCCCAAGGCTATAGCCCACCCGTTTTTGTGGCCTTTTTCCGCTGGACGAACTTGGCGCCCCGGCCTTCGGGCGGTTATTTTTGGGCGCGGCTTTGCCCGCGGCCTATTTTTGGCACACGGAGGCCCCTCGCAAAGTCTCGCGGCATTCCGAGTCCGGCGGACGAAGTTGGCCAGCCCCACCCCCCAAGGCTATAGCCCACCCGTTTTTGTGGCCTTTTTCCGCTGGACGAACTTGGCGCCCCGGCCTTCGGGCGGTTATTTTTGGGCGCGGCTTTGCCCGCGGCCTATTTTTGGCACACGGAGGCCCCTCGCAAAGTCTCGCGGCATTCCGAGTCCGGCGGACGAAGTTGGCCAGCCCCACCCCCCAAGGCTATAGCCCACCCGTTTTTGTGGCCTTTTTCCGCTGGACGAACTTGGCGCCCCGGCCTTCGGGCGGTTATTTTTGGGCGCGGCTTTGCCCGCGGCCTATTTTTGGCACACGGAGGCCCCTCGCAAAGTCTCGCGGCATTCCGAGTCCGGCGGACGAAGTTGGCCAGCCCCACCCCCCAAGGCTATAGCCCACCCGTTTTTGTGGCCTTTTTCCGCTGGACGAACTTGGCGCCCCGGCCTTCGGGCGGTTATTTTTGGGCGCGGCTTTGCCCGCGGCCTATTTTTGGCACACGGAGGCCCCTCGCAAAGTCTCGCGGCATTCCGAGTCCGGCGGACGAAGTTGGCCAGCCCCACCCCCCAAGGCTATAGCCCACCCGTTTTTGTGGCCTTTTTCCGCTGGACGAACTTGGCGCCCCGGCCTTCGGGCGGTTATTTTTGGGCGCGGCTTTGCCCGCGGCCTATTTTTGGCACACGGAGGCCCCTCGCAAAGTCTCGCGGCATTCCGAGTCCGGCGGACGAAGTTGGCCAGCCCCACCCCCCAAGGCTATAGCCCACCCGTTTTTGTGGCCTTTTTCCGCTGGACGAACTTGGCGCCCCGGCCTTCGGGCGGTTATTTTTGGGCGCGGCTTTGCCCGCGGCCTATTTTTGGCACACGGAGGCCCCTCGCAAAGTCTCGCGGCATTCCGAGTCCGGCGGACGAAGTTGGCCAGCCCCACCCCCCAAGGCTATAGCCCACCCGTTTTTGTGGCCTTTTTCCGCTGGACGAACTTGGCGCCCCGGCCTTCGGGCGGTTATTTTTGGGCGCGGCTTTGCCCGCGGCCTATTTTTGGCACACGGAGGCCCCTCGCAAAGTCTCGCGGCATTCCGAGTCCGGCGGACGAAGTTGGCCAGCCCCACCCCCCAAGGCTATAGCCCACCCGTTTTTGTGGCCTTTTTCCGCTGGACGAACTTGGCGCCCCGGCCTTCGGGCGGTTATTTTTGGGCGCGGCTTTGCCCGCGGCCTATTTTTGGCACACGGAGGCCCCTCGCAAAGTCTCGCGGCATTCCGAGTCCGGCGGACGAAGTTGGCCAGCCCCACCCCCCAAGGCTATAGCCCACCCGTTTTTGTGGCCTTTTTCCGCTGGACGAACTTGGCGCCCCGGCCTTCGGGCGGTTATTTTTGGGCGCGGCTTTGCCCGCGGCCTATTTTTGGCACACGGAGGCCCCTCGCAAAGTCTCGCGGCATTCCGAGTCCGGCGGACGAAGTTGGCCAGCCCCACCCCCCAAGGCTATAGCCCACCCGTTTTTGTGGCCTTTTTCCGCTGGACGAACTTGGCGCCCCGGCCTTCGGGCGGTTATTTTTGGGCGCGGCTTTGCCCGCGGCCTATTTTTGGCACACGGAGGCCCCTCGCAAAGTCTCGCGGCATTCCGAGTCCGGCGGACGAAGTTGGCCAGCCCCACCCCCCAAGGCTATAGCCCACCCGTTTTTGTGGCCTTTTTCCGCTGGACGAACTTGGCGCCCCGGCCTTCGGGCGGTTATTTTTGGGCGCGGCTTTGCCCGCGGCCTATTTTTGGCACACGGAGGCCCCTCGCAAAGTCTCGCGGCATTCCGAGTCCGGCGGACGAAGTTGGCCAGCCCCACCCCCCAAGGCTATAGCCCACCCGTTTTTGTGGCCTTTTTCCGCTGGACGAACTTGGCGCCCCGGCCTTCGGGCGGTTATTTTTGGGCGCGGCTTTGCCCGCGGCCTATTTTTGGCACACGGAGGCCCCTCGCAAAGTCTCGCGGCATTCCGAGTCCGGCGGACGAAGTTGGCCAGCCCCACCCCCCAAGGCTATAGCCCACCCGTTTTTGTGGCCTTTTTCCGCTGGACGAACTTGGCGCCCCGGCCTTCGGGCGGTTATTTTTGGGCGCGGCTTTGCCCGCGGCCTATTTTTGGCACACGGAGGCCCCTCGCAAAGTCTCGCGGCATTCCGAGTCCGGCGGACGAAGTTGGCCAGCCCCACCCCCCAAGGCTATAGCCCACCCGTTTTTGTGGCCTTTTTCCGCTGGACGAACTTGGCGCCCCGGCCTTCGGGCGGTTATTTTTGGGCGCGGCTTTGCCCGCGGCCTATTTTTGGCACACGGAGGCCCCTCGCAAAGTCTCGCGGCATTCCGAGTCCGGCGGACGAAGTTGGCCAGCCCCACCCCCCAAGGCTATAGCCCACCCGTTTTTGTGGCCTTTTTCCGCTGGACGAACTTGGCGCCCCGGCCTTCGGGCGGTTATTTTTGGGCGCGGCTTTGCCCGCGGCCTATTTTTGGCACACGGAGGCCCCTCGCAAAGTCTCGCGGCATTCCGAGTCCGGCGGACGAAGTTGGCCAGCCCCACCCCCCAAGGCTATAGCCCACCCGTTTTTGTGGCCTTTTTCCGCTGGACGAACTTGGCGCCCCGGCCTTCGGGCGGTTATTTTTGGGCGCGGCTTTGCCCGCGGCCTATTTTTGGCACACGGAGGCCCCTCGCAAAGTCTCGCGGCATTCCGAGTCCGGCGGACGAAGTTGGCCAGCCCCACCCCCCAAGGCTATAGCCCACCCGTTTTTGTGGCCTTTTTCCGCTGGACGAACTTGGCGCCCCGGCCTTCGGGCGGTTATTTTTGGGCGCGGCTTTGCCCGCGGCCTATTTTTGGCACACGGAGGCCCCTCGCAAAGTCTCGCGGCATTCCGAGTCCGGCGGACGAAGTTGGCCAGCCCCACCCCCCAAGGCTATAGCCCACCCGTTTTTGTGGCCTTTTTCCGCTGGACGAACTTGGCGCCCCGGCCTTCGGGCGGTTATTTTTGGGCGCGGCTTTGCCCGCGGCCTATTTTTGGCACACGGAGGCCCCTCGCAAAGTCTCGCGGCATTCCGAGTCCGGCGGACGAAGTTGGCCAGCCCCACCCCCCAAGGCTATAGCCCACCCGTTTTTGTGGCCTTTTTCCGCTGGACGAACTTGGCGCCCCGGCCTTCGGGCGGTTATTTTTGGGCGCGGCTTTGCCCGCGGCCTATTTTTGGCACACGGAGGCCCCTCGCAAAGTCTCGCGGCATTCCGAGTCCGGCGGACGAAGTTGGCCAGCCCCACCCCCCAAGGCTATAGCCCACCCGTTTTTGTGGCCTTTTTCCGCTGGACGAACTTGGCGCCCCGGCCTTCGGGCGGTTATTTTTGGGCGCGGCTTTGCCCGCGGCCTATTTTTGGCACACGGAGGCCCCTCGCAAAGTCTCGCGGCATTCCGAGTCCGGCGGACGAAGTTGGCCAGCCCCACCCCCCAAGGCTATAGCCCACCCGTTTTTGTGGCCTTTTTCCGCTGGACGAACTTGGCGCCCCGGCCTTCGGGCGGTTATTTTTGGGCGCGGCTTTGCCCGCGGCCTATTTTTGGCACACGGAGGCCCCTCGCAAAGTCTCGCGGCATTCCGAGTCCGGCGGACGAAGTTGGCCAGCCCCACCCCCCAAGGCTATAGCCCACCCGTTTTTGTGGCCTTTTTCCGCTGGACGAACTTGGCGCCCCGGCCTTCGGGCGGTTATTTTTGGGCGCGGCTTTGCCCGCGGCCTATTTTTGGCACACGGAGGCCCCTCGCAAAGTCTCGCGGCATTCCGAGTCCGGCGGACGAAGTTGGCCAGCCCCACCCCCCAAGGCTATAGCCCACCCGTTTTTGTGGCCTTTTTCCGCTGGACGAACTTGGCGCCCCGGCCTTCGGGCGGTTATTTTTGGGCGCGGCTTTGCCCGCGGCCTATTTTTGGCACACGGAGGCCCCTCGCAAAGTCTCGCGGCATTCCGAGTCCGGCGGACGAAGTTGGCCAGCCCCACCCCCCAAGGCTATAGCCCACCCGTTTTTGTGGCCTTTTTCCGCTGGACGAACTTGGCGCCCCGGCCTTCGGGCGGTTATTTTTGGGCGCGGCTTTGCCCGCGGCCTATTTTTGGCACACGGAGGCCCCTCGCAAAGTCTCGCGGCATTCCGAGTCCGGCGGACGAAGTTGGCCAGCCCCACCCCCCAAGGCTATAGCCCACCCGTTTTTGTGGCCTTTTTCCGCTGGACGAACTTGGCGCCCCGGCCTTCGGGCGGTTATTTTTGGGCGCGGCTTTGCCCGCGGCCTATTTTTGGCACACGGAGGCCCCTCGCAAAGTCTCGCGGCATTCCGAGTCCGGCGGACGAAGTTGGCCAGCCCCACCCCCCAAGGCTATAGCCCACCCGTTTTTGTGGCCTTTTTCCGCTGGACGAACTTGGCGCCCCGGCCTTCGGGCGGTTATTTTTGGGCGCGGCTTTGCCCGCGGCCTATTTTTGGCACACGGAGGCCCCTCGCAAAGTCTCGCGGCATTCCGAGTCCGGCGGACGAAGTTGGCCAGCCCCACCCCCCAAGGCTATAGCCCACCCGTTTTTGTGGCCTTTTTCCGCTGGACGAACTTGGCGCCCCGGCCTTCGGGCGGTTATTTTTGGGCGCGGCTTTGCCCGCGGCCTATTTTTGGCACACGGAGGCCCCTCGCAAAGTCTCGCGGCATTCCGAGTCCGGCGGACGAAGTTGGCCAGCCCCACCCCCCAAGGCTATAGCCCACCCGTTTTTGTGGCCTTTTTCCGCTGGACGAACTTGGCGCCCCGGCCTTCGGGCGGTTATTTTTGGGCGCGGCTTTGCCCGCGGCCTATTTTTGGCACACGGAGGCCCCTCGCAAAGTCTCGCGGCATTCCGAGTCCGGCGGACGAAGTTGGCCAGCCCCACCCCCCAAGGCTATAGCCCACCCGTTTTTGTGGCCTTTTTCCGCTGGACGAACTTGGCGCCCCGGCCTTCGGGCGGTTATTTTTGGGCGCGGCTTTGCCCGCGGCCTATTTTTGGCACACGGAGGCCCCTCGCAAAGTCTCGCGGCATTCCGAGTCCGGCGGACGAAGTTGGCCAGCCCCACCCCCCAAGGCTATAGCCCACCCGTTTTTGTGGCCTTTTTCCGCTGGACGAACTTGGCGCCCCGGCCTTCGGGCGGTTATTTTTGGGCGCGGCTTTGCCCGCGGCCTATTTTTGGCACACGGAGGCCCCTCGCAAAGTCTCGCGGCATTCCGAGTCCGGCGGACGAAGTTGGCCAGCCCCACCCCCCAAGGCTATAGCCCACCCGTTTTTGTGGCCTTTTTCCGCTGGACGAACTTGGCGCCCCGGCCTTCGGGCGGTTATTTTTGGGCGCGGCTTTGCCCGCGGCCTATTTTTGGCACACGGAGGCCCCTCGCAAAGTCTCGCGGCATTCCGAGTCCGGCGGACGAAGTTGGCCAGCCCCACCCCCCAAGGCTATAGCCCACCCGTTTTTGTGGCCTTTTTCCGCTGGACGAACTTGGCGCCCCGGCCTTCGGGCGGTTATTTTTGGGCGCGGCTTTGCCCGCGGCCTATTTTTGGCACACGGAGGCCCCTCGCAAAGTCTCGCGGCATTCCGAGTCCGGCGGACGAAGTTGGCCAGCCCCACCCCCCAAGGCTATAGCCCACCCGTTTTTGTGGCCTTTTTCCGCTGGACGAACTTGGCGCCCCGGCCTTCGGGCGGTTATTTTTGGGCGCGGCTTTGCCCGCGGCCTATTTTTGGCACACGGAGGCCCCTCGCAAAGTCTCGCGGCATTCCGAGTCCGGCGGACGAAGTTGGCCAGCCCCACCCCCCAAGGCTATAGCCCACCCGTTTTTGTGGCCTTTTTCCGCTGGACGAACTTGGCGCCCCGGCCTTCGGGCGGTTATTTTTGGGCGCGGCTTTGCCCGCGGCCTATTTTTGGCACACGGAGGCCCCTCGCAAAGTCTCGCGGCATTCCGAGTCCGGCGGACGAAGTTGGCCAGCCCCACCCCCCAAGGCTATAGCCCACCCGTTTTTGTGGCCTTTTTCCGCTGGACGAACTTGGCGCCCCGGCCTTCGGGCGGTTATTTTTGGGCGCGGCTTTGCCCGCGGCCTATTTTTGGCACACGGAGGCCCCTCGCAAAGTCTCGCGGCATTCCGAGTCCGGCGGACGAAGTTGGCCAGCCCCACCCCCCAAGGCTATAGCCCACCCGTTTTTGTGGCCTTTTTCCGCTGGACGAACTTGGCGCCCCGGCCTTCGGGCGGTTATTTTTGGGCGCGGCTTTGCCCGCGGCCTATTTTTGGCACACGGAGGCCCCTCGCAAAGTCTCGCGGCATTCCGAGTCCGGCGGACGAAGTTGGCCAGCCCCACCCCCCAAGGCTATAGCCCACCCGTTTTTGTGGCCTTTTTCCGCTGGACGAACTTGGCGCCCCGGCCTTCGGGCGGTTATTTTTGGGCGCGGCTTTGCCCGCGGCCTATTTTTGGCACACGGAGGCCCCTCGCAAAGTCTCGCGGCATTCCGAGTCCGGCGGACGAAGTTGGCCAGCCCCACCCCCCAAGGCTATAGCCCACCCGTTTTTGTGGCCTTTTTCCGCTGGACGAACTTGGCGCCCCGGCCTTCGGGCGGTTATTTTTGGGCGCGGCTTTGCCCGCGGCCTATTTTTGGCACACGGAGGCCCCTCGCAAAGTCTCGCGGCATTCCGAGTCCGGCGGACGAAGTTGGCCAGCCCCACCCCCCAAGGCTATAGCCCACCCGTTTTTGTGGCCTTTTTCCGCTGGACGAACTTGGCGCCCCGGCCTTCGGGCGGTTATTTTTGGGCGCGGCTTTGCCCGCGGCCTATTTTTGGCACACGGAGGCCCCTCGCAAAGTCTCGCGGCATTCCGAGTCCGGCGGACGAAGTTGGCCAGCCCCACCCCCCAAGGCTATAGCCCACCCGTTTTTGTGGCCTTTTTCCGCTGGACGAACTTGGCGCCCCGGCCTTCGGGCGGTTATTTTTGGGCGCGGCTTTGCCCGCGGCCTATTTTTGGCACACGGAGGCCCCTCGCAAAGTCTCGCGGCATTCCGAGTCCGGCGGACGAAGTTGGCCAGCCCCACCCCCCAAGGCTATAGCCCACCCGTTTTTGTGGCCTTTTTCCGCTGGACGAACTTGGCGCCCCGGCCTTCGGGCGGTTATTTTTGGGCGCGGCTTTGCCCGCGGCCTATTTTTGGCACACGGAGGCCCCTCGCAAAGTCTCGCGGCATTCCGAGTCCGGCGGACGAAGTTGGCCAGCCCCACCCCCCAAGGCTATAGCCCACCCGTTTTTGTGGCCTTTTTCCGCTGGACGAACTTGGCGCCCCGGCCTTCGGGCGGTTATTTTTGGGCGCGGCTTTGCCCGCGGCCTATTTTTGGCACACGGAGGCCCCTCGCAAAGTCTCGCGGCATTCCGAGTCCGGCGGACGAAGTTGGCCAGCCCCACCCCCCAAGGCTATAGCCCACCCGTTTTTGTGGCCTTTTTCCGCTGGACGAACTTGGCGCCCCGGCCTTCGGGCGGTTATTTTTGGGCGCGGCTTTGCCCGCGGCCTATTTTTGGCACACGGAGGCCCCTCGCAAAGTCTCGCGGCATTCCGAGTCCGGCGGACGAAGTTGGCCAGCCCCACCCCCCAAGGCTATAGCCCACCCGTTTTTGTGGCCTTTTTCCGCTGGACGAACTTGGCGCCCCGGCCTTCGGGCGGTTATTTTTGGGCGCGGCTTTGCCCGCGGCCTATTTTTGGCACACGGAGGCCCCTCGCAAAGTCTCGCGGCATTCCGAGTCCGGCGGACGAAGTTGGCCAGCCCCACCCCCCAAGGCTATAGCCCACCCGTTTTTGTGGCCTTTTTCCGCTGGACGAACTTGGCGCCCCGGCCTTCGGGCGGTTATTTTTGGGCGCGGCTTTGCCCGCGGCCTATTTTTGGCACACGGAGGCCCCTCGCAAAGTCTCGCGGCATTCCGAGTCCGGCGGACGAAGTTGGCCAGCCCCACCCCCCAAGGCTATAGCCCACCCGTTTTTGTGGCCTTTTTCCGCTGGACGAACTTGGCGCCCCGGCCTTCGGGCGGTTATTTTTGGGCGCGGCTTTGCCCGCGGCCTATTTTTGGCACACGGAGGCCCCTCGCAAAGTCTCGCGGCATTCCGAGTCCGGCGGACGAAGTTGGCCAGCCCCACCCCCCAAGGCTATAGCCCACCCGTTTTTGTGGCCTTTTTCCGCTGGACGAACTTGGCGCCCCGGCCTTCGGGCGGTTATTTTTGGGCGCGGCTTTGCCCGCGGCCTATTTTTGGCACACGGAGGCCCCTCGCAAAGTCTCGCGGCATTCCGAGTCCGGCGGACGAAGTTGGCCAGCCCCACCCCCCAAGGCTATAGCCCACCCGTTTTTGTGGCCTTTTTCCGCTGGACGAACTTGGCGCCCCGGCCTTCGGGCGGTTATTTTTGGGCGCGGCTTTGCCCGCGGCCTATTTTTGGCACACGGAGGCCCCTCGCAAAGTCTCGCGGCATTCCGAGTCCGGCGGACGAAGTTGGCCAGCCCCACCCCCCAAGGCTATAGCCCACCCGTTTTTGTGGCCTTTTTCCGCTGGACGAACTTGGCGCCCCGGCCTTCGGGCGGTTATTTTTGGGCGCGGCTTTGCCCGCGGCCTATTTTTGGCACACGGAGGCCCCTCGCAAAGTCTCGCGGCATTCCGAGTCCGGCGGACGAAGTTGGCCAGCCCCACCCCCCAAGGCTATAGCCCACCCGTTTTTGTGGCCTTTTTCCGCTGGACGAACTTGGCGCCCCGGCCTTCGGGCGGTTATTTTTGGGCGCGGCTTTGCCCGCGGCCTATTTTTGGCACACGGAGGCCCCTCGCAAAGTCTCGCGGCATTCCGAGTCCGGCGGACGAAGTTGGCCAGCCCCACCCCCCAAGGCTATAGCCCACCCGTTTTTGTGGCCTTTTTCCGCTGGACGAACTTGGCGCCCCGGCCTTCGGGCGGTTATTTTTGGGCGCGGCTTTGCCCGCGGCCTATTTTTGGCACACGGAGGCCCCTCGCAAAGTCTCGCGGCATTCCGAGTCCGGCGGACGAAGTTGGCCAGCCCCACCCCCCAAGGCTATAGCCCACCCGTTTTTGTGGCCTTTTTCCGCTGGACGAACTTGGCGCCCCGGCCTTCGGGCGGTTATTTTTGGGCGCGGCTTTGCCCGCGGCCTATTTTTGGCACACGGAGGCCCCTCGCAAAGTCTCGCGGCATTCCGAGTCCGGCGGACGAAGTTGGCCAGCCCCACCCCCCAAGGCTATAGCCCACCCGTTTTTGTGGCCTTTTTCCGCTGGACGAACTTGGCGCCCCGGCCTTCGGGCGGTTATTTTTGGGCGCGGCTTTGCCCGCGGCCTATTTTTGGCACACGGAGGCCCCTCGCAAAGTCTCGCGGCATTCCGAGTCCGGCGGACGAAGTTGGCCAGCCCCACCCCCCAAGGCTATAGCCCACCCGTTTTTGTGGCCTTTTTCCGCTGGACGAACTTGGCGCCCCGGCCTTCGGGCGGTTATTTTTGGGCGCGGGTTTTGCCCGCGGCCTATTTTTGGCACACGGAGGCCCCTCGCAAAGTCTCGCGGCATTCCGAGTCCGGCGGACGAAGTTGGCCAGCCCCACCCCCCAAGGCTATAGCCCACCCGTTTTTGTGGCCTTTTTCCGCTGGACGAACTTGGCGCCCCGGCCTTCGGGCGGTTATTTTTGGGCGCGGCTTTGCCCGCGGCCTATTTTTGGCACACGGAGGCCCCTCGCAAAGTCTCGCGGCATTCCGAGTCCGGCGGACGAAGTTGGCCAGCCCCACCCCCCAAGGCTATAGCCCACCCGTTTTTGTGGCCTTTTTCCGCTGGACGAACTTGGCGCCCCGGCCTTCGGGCGGTTATTTTTGGGCGCGGCTTTGCCCGCGGCCTATTTTTGGCACACGGAGGCCCCTCGCAAAGTCTCGCGGCATTCCGAGTCCGGCGGACGAAGTTGGCCAGCCCCACCCCCCAAGGCTATAGCCCACCCGTTTTTGTGGCCTTTTTCCGCTGGACGAACTTGGCGCCCCGGCCTTCGGGCGGTTATTTTTGGGCGCGGCTTTGCCCGCGGCCTATTTTTGGCACACGGAGGCCCCTCGCAAAGTCTCGCGGCATTCCGAGTCCGGCGGACGAAGTTGGCCAGCCCCACCCCCCAAGGCTATAGCCCACCCGTTTTTGTGGCCTTTTTCCGCTGGACGAACTTGGCGCCCCGGCCTTCGGGCGGTTATTTTTGGGCGCGGCTTTGCCCGCGGCCTATTTTTGGCACACGGAGGCCCCTCGCAAAGTCTCGCGGCATTCCGAGTCCGGCGGACGAAGTTGGCCAGCCCCACCCCCCAAGGCTATAGCCCACCCGTTTTTGTGGCCTTTTTCCGCTGGACGAACTTGGCGCCCCGGCCTTCGGGCGGTTATTTTTGGGCGCGGCTTTGCCCGCGGCCTATTTTTGGCACACGGAGGCCCCTCGCAAAGTCTCGCGGCATTCCGAGTCCGGCGGACGAAGTTGGCCAGCCCCACCCCCCAAGGCTATAGCCCACCCGTTTTTGTGGCCTTTTTCCGCTGGACGAACTTGGCGCCCCGGCCTTCGGGCGGTTATTTTTGGGCGCGGCTTTGCCCGCGGCCTATTTTTGGCACACGGAGGCCCCTCGCAAAGTCTCGCGGCATTCCGAGTCCGGCGGACGAAGTTGGCCAGCCCCACCCCCCAAGGCTATAGCCCACCCGTTTTTGTGGCCTTTTTCCGCTGGACGAACTTGGCGCCCCGGCCTTCGGGCGGTTATTTTTGGGCGCGGCTTTGCCCGCGGCCTATTTTTGGCACACGGAGGCCCCTCGCAAAGTCTCGCGGCATTCCGAGTCCGGCGGACGAAGTTGGCCAGCCCCACCCCCCAAGGCTATAGCCCACCCGTTTTTGTGGCCTTTTTCCGCTGGACGAACTTGGCGCCCCGGCCTTCGGGCGGTTATTTTTGGGCGCGGCTTTGCCCGCGGCCTATTTTTGGCACACGGAGGCCCCTCGCAAAGTCTCGCGGCATTCCGAGTCCGGCGGACGAAGTTGGCCAGCCCCACCCCCCAAGGCTATAGCCCACCCGTTTTTTGTGGCCTTTTTCCGCTGGACGAACTTGGCGCCCCCGGCCTTCGGGCGGTTATTTTTGGGCGCGGCTTTGCCCGCGGCCTATTTTTGGCACACGGAGGCCCCTCGCAAAGTCTCGCGGCATTCCGAGTCCGGCGGACGAAGTTGGCCAGCCCCACCCCCCAAGGCTATAGCCCACCCGTTTTTGTGGCCTTTTTCCGCTGGACGAACTTGGCGCCCCGGCCTTCGGGCGGTTATTTTTGGGCGCGGCTTTGCCCGCGGCCTATTTTTGGCACACGGAGGCCCCTCGCAAAGTCTCGCGCCATTCCGAGTCCGGCGGACGAAGTTGGCCAGCCCCACCCCCCAAGGCTATAGCCCACCCGTTTTTGTGGCCTTTTTCCGCTGGACGAACTTGGCGCCCCGGCCTTCGGGCGGTTATTTTTGGGCGCGGCTTTGCCCGCGGCCTATTTTTGGCACACGGAGGCCCCTCGCAAAGTCTCGCGCCATTCCGAGTCCGGCGGACGAAGTTGGCCAGCCCCACCCCCCAAGGCTATAGCCCACCCGTTTTTGTGGCCTTTTTCCGCTGGACGAACTTGGCGCCCCGGCCTTCGGGCGGTTATTTTTGGGCGCGGCTTTGCCCGCGGCCTATTTTTGGCACACGGAGGCCCCTCGCAAAGTCTCGCGGCATTCCGAGTCCGGCGGACGAAGTTGGCCAGCCCCACCCCCCAAGGCTATAGCCCACCCGTTTTTGTGGCCTTTTTCCGCTGGACGAACTTGGCGCCCCGGCCTTCGGGCGGTTATTTTTGGGCGCGGCTTTGCCCGCGGCCTATTTTTGGCACACGGAGGCCCCTCGCAAAGTCTCGCGGCATTCCGAGTCCGGCGGACGAAGTTGGCCAGCCCCACCCCCCAAGGCTATAGCCCACCCGTTTTTGTGGCCTTTTTCCGCTGGACGAACTTGGCGCCCCGGCCTTCGGGCGGTTATTTTTGGGCGCGGCTTTGCCCGCGGCCTATTTTTGGCACACGGAGGCCCCTCGCAAAGTCTCGCGGCATTCCGAGTCCGGCGGACGAAGTTGGCCAGCCCCACCCCCCAAGGCTATAGCCCACCCGTTTTTGTGGCCTTTTTCCGCTGGACGAACTTGGCGCCCCGGCCTTCGGGCGGTTATTTTTGGGCGCGGCTTTGCCCGCGGCCTATTTTTGGCACACGGAGGCCCCTCGCAAAGTCTCGCGGCATTCCGAGTCCGGCGGACGAAGTTGGCCAGCCCCACCCCCCAAGGCTATAGCCCACCCGTTTTTGTGGCCTTTTTCCGCTGGACGAACTTGGCGCCCCGGCCTTCGGGCGGTTATTTTTGGGCGCGGCTTTGCCCGCGGCCTATTTTTGGCACACGGAGGCCCCTCGCAAAGTCTCGCGGCATTCCGAGTCCGGCGGACGAAGTTGGCCAGCCCCACCCCCCAAGGCTATAGCCCACCCGTTTTTGTGGCCTTTTTCCGCTGGACGAACTTGGCGCCCCGGCCTTCGGGCGGTTATTTTTGGGCGCGGCTTTGCCCGCGGCCTATTTTTGGCACACGGAGGCCCCTCGCAAAGTCTCGCGGCATTCCGAGTCCGGCGGACGAAGTTGGCCAGCCCCACCCCCCAAGGCTATAGCCCACCCGTTTTTGTGGCCTTTTTCCGCTGGACGAACTTGGCGCCCCGGCCTTCGGGCGGTTATTTTTGGGCGCGGCTTTGCCCGCGGCCTATTTTTGGCACACGGAGGCCCCTCGCAAAGTCTCGCGGCATTCCGAGTCCGGCGGACGAAGTTGGCCAGCCCCACCCCCCAAGGCTATAGCCCACCCGTTTTTGTGGCCTTTTTCCGCTGGACGAACTTGGCGCCCCGGCCTTCGGGCGGTTATTTTTGGGCGCGGCTTTGCCCGCGGCCTATTTTTGGCACACGGAGGCCCCTCGCAAAGTCTCGCGGCATTCCGAGTCCGGCGGACGAAGTTGGCCAGCCCCACCCCCCAAGGCTATAGCCCACCCGTTTTTGTGGCCTTTTTCCGCTGGACGAACTTGGCGCCCCGGCCTTCGGGCGGTTATTTTTGGGCGCGGCTTTGCCCGCGGCCTATTTTTGGCACACGGAGGCCCCTCGCAAAGTCTCGCGGCATTCCGAGTCCGGCGGACGAAGTTGGCCAGCCCCACCCCCCAAGGCTATAGCCCACCCGTTTTTGTGGCCTTTTTCCGCTGGACGAACTTGGCGCCCCGGCCTTCGGGCGGTTATTTTTGGGCGCGGCTTTGCCCGCGGCCTATTTTTGGCACACGGAGGCCCCTCGCAAAGTCTCGCGGCATTCCGAGTCCGGCGGACGAAGTTGGCCAGCCCCACCCCCCAAGGCTATAGCCCACCCGTTTTTGTGGCCTTTTTCCGCTGGACGAACTTGGCGCCCCGGCCTTCGGGCGGTTATTTTTGGGCGCGGCTTTGCCCGCGGCCTATTTTTGGCACACGGAGGCCCCTCGCAAAGTCTCGCGGCATTCCGAGTCCGGCGGACGAAGTTGGCCAGCCCCACCCCCCAAGGCTATAGCCCACCCGTTTTTGTGGCCTTTTTCCGCTGGACGAACTTGGCGCCCCGGCCTTCGGGCGGTTATTTTTGGGCGCGGCTTTGCCCGCGGCCTATTTTTGGCACACGGAGGCCCCTCGCAAAGTCTCGCGGCATTCCGAGTCCGGCGGACGAAGTTGGCCAGCCCCACCCCCCAAGGCTATAGCCCACCCGTTTTTGTGGCCTTTTTCCGCTGGACGAACTTGGCGCCCCGGCCTTCGGGCGGTTATTTTTGGGCGCGGCTTTGCCCGCGGCCTATTTTTGGCACACGGAGGCCCCTCGCAAAGTCTCGCGGCATTCCGAGTCCGGCGGACGAAGTTGGCCAGCCCCACCCCCCAAGGCTATAGCCCACCCGTTTTTGTGGCCTTTTTCCGCTGGACGAACTTGGCGCCCCGGCCTTCGGGCGGTTATTTTTGGGCGCGGCTTTGCCCGCGGCCTATTTTTGGCACACGGAGGCCCCTCGCAAAGTCTCGCGGCATTCCGAGTCCGGCGGACGAAGTTGGCCAGCCCCACCCCCCAAGGCTATAGCCCACCCGTTTTTGTGGCCTTTTTCCGCTGGACGAACTTGGCGCCCCGGCCTTCGGGCGGTTATTTTTGGGCGCGGCTTTGCCCGCGGCCTATTTTTGGCACACGGAGGCCCCTCGCAAAGTCTCGCGGCATTCCGAGTCCGGCGGACGAAGTTGGCCAGCCCCACCCCCCAAGGCTATAGCCCACCCGTTTTTGTGGCCTTTTTCCGCTGGACGAACTTGGCGCCCCGGCCTTCGGGCGGTTATTTTTGGGCGCGGCTTTGCCCGCGGCCTATTTTTGGCACACGGAGGCCCCTCGCAAAGTCTCGCGGCATTCCGAGTCCGGCGGACGAAGTTGGCCAGCCCCACCCCCCAAGGCTATAGCCCACCCGTTTTTGTGGCCTTTTTCCGCTGGACGAACTTGGCGCCCCGGCCTTCGGGCGGTTATTTTTGGGCGCGGCTTTGCCCGCGGCCTATTTTTGGCACACGGAGGCCCCTCGCAAAGTCTCGCGGCATTCCGAGTCCGGCGGACGAAGTTGGCCAGCCCCACCCCCCAAGGCTATAGCCCACCCGTTTTTGTGGCCTTTTTCCGCTGGACGAACTTGGCGCCCCGGCCTTCGGGCGGTTATTTTTGGGCGCGGCTTTGCCCGCGGCCTATTTTTGGCACACGGAGGCCCCTCGCAAAGTCTCGCGGCATTCCGAGTCCGGCGGACGAAGTTGGCCAGCCCCACCCCCCAAGGCTATAGCCCACCCGTTTTTGTGGCCTTTTTCCGCTGGACGAACTTGGCGCCCCGGCCTTCGGGCGGTTATTTTTGGGCGCGGCTTTGCCCGCGGCCTATTTTTGGCACACGGAGGCCCCTCGCAAAGTCTCGCGGCATTCCGAGTCCGGCGGACGAAGTTGGCCAGCCCCACCCCCCAAGGCTATAGCCCACCCGTTTTTGTGGCCTTTTTCCGCTGGACGAACTTGGCGCCCCGGCCTTCGGGCGGTTATTTTTGGGCGCGGCTTTGCCCGCGGCCTATTTTTGGCACACGGAGGCCCCTCGCAAAGTCTCGCGGCATTCCGAGTCCGGCGGACGAAGTTGGCCAGCCCCACCCCCCAAGGCTATAGCCCACCCGTTTTTGTGGCCTTTTTCCGCTGGACGAACTTGGCGCCCCGGCCTTCGGGCGGTTATTTTTGGGCGCGGCTTTGCCCGCGGCCTATTTTTGGCACACGGAGGCCCCTCGCAAAGTCTCGCGGCATTCCGAGTCCGGCGGACGAAGTTGGCCAGCCCCACCCCCCAAGGCTATAGCCCACCCGTTTTTGTGGCCTTTTTCCGCTGGACGAACTTGGCGCCCCGGCCTTCGGGCGGTTATTTTTGGGCGCGGCTTTGCCCGCGGCCTATTTTTGGCACACGGAGGCCCCTCGCAAAGTCTCGCGGCATTCCGAGTCCGGCGGACGAAGTTGGCCAGCCCCACCCCCCAAGGCTATAGCCCACCCGTTTTTGTGGCCTTTTTCCGCTGGACGAACTTGGCGCCCCGGCCTTCGGGCGGTTATTTTTGGGCGCGGCTTTGCCCGCGGCCTATTTTTGGCACACGGAGGCCCCTCGCAAAGTCTCGCGGCATTCCGAGTCCGGCGGACGAAGTTGGCCAGCCCCACCCCCCAAGGCTATAGCCCACCCGTTTTTGTGGCCTTTTTCCGCTGGACGAACTTGGCGCCCCGGCCTTCGGGCGGTTATTTTTGGGCGCGGCTTTGCCCGCGGCCTATTTTTGGCACACGGAGGCCCCTCGCAAAGTCTCGCGGCATTCCGAGTCCGGCGGACGAAGTTGGCCAGCCCCACCCCCCAAGGCTATAGCCCACCCGTTTTTGTGGCCTTTTTCCGCTGGACGAACTTGGCGCCCCGGCCTTCGGGCGGTTATTTTTGGGCGCGGCTTTGCCCGCGGCCTATTTTTGGCACACGGAGGCCCCTCGCAAAGTCTCGCGGCATTCCGAGTCCGGCGGACGAAGTTGGCCAGCCCCACCCCCCAAGGCTATAGCCCACCCGTTTTTGTGGCCTTTTTCCGCTGGACGAACTTGGCGCCCCGGCCTTCGGGCGGTTATTTTTGGGCGCGGCTTTGCCCGCGGCCTATTTTTGGCACACGGAGGCCCCTCGCAAAGTCTCGCGGCATTCCGAGTCCGGCGGACGAAGTTGGCCAGCCCCACCCCCCAAGGCTATAGCCCACCCGTTTTTGTGGCCTTTTTCCGCTGGACGAACTTGGCGCCCCGGCCTTCGGGCGGTTATTTTTGGGCGCGGCTTTGCCCGCGGCCTATTTTTGGCACACGGAGGCCCCTCGCAAAGTCTCGCGGCATTCCGAGTCCGGCGGACGAAGTTGGCCAGCCCCACCCCCCAAGGCTATAGCCCACCCGTTTTTGTGGCCTTTTTCCGCTGGACGAACTTGGCGCCCCGGCCTTCGGGCGGTTATTTTTGGGCGCGGCTTTGCCCGCGGCCTATTTTTGGCACACGGAGGCCCCTCGCAAAGTCTCGCGGCATTCCGAGTCCGGCGGACGAAGTTGGCCAGCCCCACCCCCCAAGGCTATAGCCCACCCGTTTTTGTGGCCTTTTTCCGCTGGACGAACTTGGCGCCCCGGCCTTCGGGCGGTTATTTTTGGGCGCGGCTTTGCCCGCGGCCTATTTTTGGCACACGGAGGCCCCTCGCAAAGTCTCGCGGCATTCCGAGTCCGGCGGACGAAGTTGGCCAGCCCCACCCCCCAAGGCTATAGCCCACCCGTTTTTGTGGCCTTTTTCCGCTGGACGAACTTGGCGCCCCGGCCTTCGGGCGGTTATTTTTGGGCGCGGCTTTGCCCGCGGCCTATTTTTGGCACACGGAGGCCCCTCGCAAAGTCTCGCGGCATTCCGAGTCCGGCGGACGAAGTTGGCCAGCCCCACCCCCCAAGGCTATAGCCCACCCGTTTTTGTGGCCTTTTTCCGCTGGACGAACTTGGCGCCCCGGCCTTCGGGCGGTTATTTTTGGGCGCGGCTTTGCCCGCGGCCTATTTTTGGCACACGGAGGCCCCTCGCAAAGTCTCGCGGCATTCCGAGTCCGGCGGACGAAGTTGGCCAGCCCCACCCCCCAAGGCTATAGCCCACCCGTTTTTGTGGCCTTTTTCCGCTGGACGAACTTGGCGCCCCGGCCTTCGGGCGGTTATTTTTGGGCGCGGCTTTGCCCGCGGCCTATTTTTGGCACACGGAGGCCCCTCGCAAAGTCTCGCGGCATTCCGAGTCCGGCGGACGAAGTTGGCCAGCCCCACCCCCCAAGGCTATAGCCCACCCGTTTTTGTGGCCTTTTTCCGCTGGACGAACTTGGCGCCCCGGCCTTCGGGCGGTTATTTTTGGGCGCGGCTTTGCCCGCGGCCTATTTTTGGCACACGGAGGCCCCTCGCAAAGTCTCGCGGCATTCCGAGTCCGGCGGACGAAGTTGGCCAGCCCCACCCCCCAAGGCTATAGCCCACCCGTTTTTGTGGCCTTTTTCCGCTGGACGAACTTGGCGCCCCGGCCTTCGGGCGGTTATTTTTGGGCGCGGCTTTGCCCGCGGCCTATTTTTGGCACACGGAGGCCCCTCGCAAAGTCTCGCGGCATTCCGAGTCCGGCGGACGAAGTTGGCCAGCCCCACCCCCCAAGGCTATAGCCCACCCGTTTTTGTGGCCTTTTTCCGCTGGACGAACTTGGCGCCCCGGCCTTCGGGCGGTTATTTTTGGGCGCGGCTTTGCCCGCGGCCTATTTTTGGCACACGGAGGCCCCTCGCAAAGTCTCGCGGCATTCCGAGTCCGGCGGACGAAGTTGGCCAGCCCCACCCCCCAAGGCTATAGCCCACCCGTTTTTGTGGCCTTTTTCCGCTGGACGAACTTGGCGCCCCGGCCTTCGGGCGGTTATTTTTGGGCGCGGCTTTGCCCGCGGCCTATTTTTGGCACACGGAGGCCCCTCGCAAAGTCTCGCGGCATTCCGAGTCCGGCGGACGAAGTTGGCCAGCCCCACCCCCCAAGGCTATAGCCCACCCGTTTTTGTGGCCTTTTTCCGCTGGACGAACTTGGCGCCCCGGCCTTCGGGCGGTTATTTTTGGGCGCGGCTTTGCCCGCGGCCTATTTTTGGCACACGGAGGCCCCTCGCAAAGTCTCGCGGCATTCCGAGTCCGGCGGACGAAGTTGGCCAGCCCCACCCCCCAAGGCTATAGCCCACCCGTTTTTGTGGCCTTTTTCCGCTGGACGAACTTGGCGCCCCGGCCTTCGGGCGGTTATTTTTGGGCGCGGCTTTGCCCGCGGCCTATTTTTGGCACACGGAGGCCCCTCGCAAAGTCTCGCGGCATTCCGAGTCCGGCGGACGAAGTTGGCCAGCCCCACCCCCCAAGGCTATAGCCCACCCGTTTTTGTGGCCTTTTTCCGCTGGACGAACTTGGCGCCCCGGCCTTCGGGCGGTTATTTTTGGGCGCGGCTTTGCCCGCGGCCTATTTTTGGCACACGGAGGCCCCTCGCAAAGTCTCGCGGCATTCCGAGTCCGGCGGACGAAGTTGGCCAGCCCCACCCCCCAAGGCTATAGCCCACCCGTTTTTGTGGCCTTTTTCCGCTGGACGAACTTGGCGCCCCGGCCTTCGGGCGGTTATTTTTGGGCGCGGCTTTGCCCGCGGCCTATTTTTGGCACACGGAGGCCCCTCGCAAAGTCTCGCGGCATTCCGAGTCCGGCGGACGAAGTTGGCCAGCCCCACCCCCCAAGGCTATAGCCCACCCGTTTTTGTGGCCTTTTTCCGCTGGACGAACTTGGCGCCCCGGCCTTCGGGCGGTTATTTTTGGGCGCGGCTTTGCCCGCGGCCTATTTTTGGCACACGGAGGCCCCTCGCAAAGTCTCGCGGCATTCCGAGTCCGGCGGACGAAGTTGGCCAGCCCCACCCCCCAAGGCTATAGCCCACCCGTTTTTGTGGCCTTTTTCCGCTGGACGAACTTGGCGCCCCGGCCTTCGGGCGGTTATTTTTGGGCGCGGCTTTGCCCGCGGCCTATTTTTGGCACACGGAGGCCCCTCGCAAAGTCTCGCGGCATTCCGAGTCCGGCGGACGAAGTTGGCCAGCCCCACCCCCCAAGGCTATAGCCCACCCGTTTTTGTGGCCTTTTTCCGCTGGACGAACTTGGCGCCCCGGCCTTCGGGCGGTTATTTTTGGGCGCGGCTTTGCCCGCGGCCTATTTTTGGCACACGGAGGCCCCTCGCAAAGTCTCGCGGCATTCCGAGTCCGGCGGACGAAGTTGGCCAGCCCCACCCCCCAAGGCTATAGCCCACCCGTTTTTGTGGCCTTTTTCCGCTGGACGAACTTGGCGCCCCGGCCTTCGGGCGGTTATTTTTGGGCGCGGCTTTGCCCGCGGCCTATTTTTGGCACACGGAGGCCCCTCGCAAAGTCTCGCGGCATTCCGAGTCCGGCGGACGAAGTTGGCCAGCCCCACCCCCCAAGGCTATAGCCCACCCGTTTTTGTGGCCTTTTTCCGCTGGACGAACTTGGCGCCCCGGCCTTCGGGCGGTTATTTTTGGGCGCGGCTTTGCCCGCGGCCTATTTTTGGCACACGGAGGCCCCTCGCAAAGTCTCGCGGCATTCCGAGTCCGGCGGACGAAGTTGGCCAGCCCCACCCCCCAAGGCTATAGCCCACCCGTTTTTGTGGCCTTTTTCCGCTGGACGAACTTGGCGCCCCGGCCTTCGGGCGGTTATTTTTGGGCGCGG
Organism: Citrus maxima; assembly: GCA_029641205.1. NCBI lineage: Eukaryota > Viridiplantae > Streptophyta > Magnoliopsida > Sapindales > Rutaceae > Citrus > Citrus maxima. Next base: position 32,755 of record CM056374.1, read on the forward strand.
CTTTGCCCGCGGCCTATTTTTGGCACACGGAGGCCCCTCGCAAAGTCTCGCGGCATTCCGAGTCCGGCGGACGAAGTTGGCCAGCCCCACCCCCCAAGGCTATAGCCCACCCGTTTTTGTGGCCTTTTTCCGCTGGACGAACTTGGCGCCCCGGCCTTCGGGCGGTTATTTTTGGGCGCGGCTTTGCCCGCGGCCTATTTTTGGCACACGGAGGCCCCTCGCAAAGTCTCGCGGCATTCCGAGTCCGGCGGACGAAGTTGGCCAGCCCCACCCCCCAAGGCTATAGCCCACCCGTTTTTGTGGCCTTTTTCCGCTGGACGAACTTGGCGCCCCGGCCTTCGGGCGGTTATTTTTGGGCGCGCGGCTTTGCCCGCGGCCTATTTTTGGCACACGGAGGCCCCTCGCAAAGTCTCGCGGCATTCCGAGTCCGGCGGACGAAGTTGGCCAGCCCCACCCCCCAAGGCTATAGCCCACCCGTTTTTGTGGCCTTTTTCCGCTGGACGAACTTGGCGCCCCGGCCTTCGGGCGGTTATTTTTGGGCGCGGCTTTGCCCGCGGCCTATTTTTGGCACACGGAGGCCCCTCGCAAAGTCTCGCGGCATTCCGAGTCCGGCGGACGAAGTTGGCCAGCCCCACCCCCCAAGGCTATAGCCCACCCGTTTTTGTGGCCTTTTTCCGCTGGACGAACTTGGCGCCCCGGCCTTCGGGCGGTTATTTTTGGGCGCGGCTTTGCCCGCGGCCTATTTTTGGCACACGGAGGCCCCTCGCAAAGTCTCGCGGCATTCCGAGTCCGGCGGACGAAGTTGGCCAGCCCCACCCCCCAAGGCTATAGCCCACCCGTTTTTGTGGCCTTTTTCCGCTGGACGAACTTGGCGCCCCGGCCTTCGGGCGGTTATTTTTGGGCGCGGCTTTGCCCGCGGCCTATTTTTGGCACACGGAGGCCCCTCGCAAAGTCTCGCGGCATTCCGAGTCCGGCGGACGAAGTTGGCCAGCCCCACCCCCCAAGGCTATAGCCCACCCGTTTTTGTGGCCTTTTTCCGCTGGACGAACTTGGCGCCCCGGCCTTCGGGCGGTTATTTTTGGGCGCGGCTTTGCCCGCGGCCTATTTTTGGCACACGGAGGCCCCTCGCAAAGTCTCGCGGCATTCCGAGTCCGGCGGACGAAGTTGGCCAGCCCCACCCCCCAAGGCTATAGCCCACCCGTTTTTGTGGCCTTTTTCCGCTGGACGAACTTGGCGCCCCGGCCTTCGGGCGGTTATTTTTGGGCGCGGCTTTGCCCGCGGCCTATTTTTGGCACACGGAGGCCCCTCGCAAAGTCTCGCGGCATTCCGAGTCCGGCGGACGAAGTTGGCCAGCCCCACCCCCCAAGGCTATAGCCCACCCGTTTTTGTGGCCTTTTTCCGCTGGACGAACTTGGCGCCCCGGCCTTCGGGCGGTTATTTTTGGGCGCGGCTTTGCCCGCGGCCTATTTTTGGCACACGGAGGCCCCTCGCAAAGTCTCGCGGCATTCCGAGTCCGGCGGACGAAGTTGGCCAGCCCCACCCCCCAAGGCTATAGCCCACCCGTTTTTGTGGCCTTTTTCCGCTGGACGAACTTGGCGCCCCGGCCTTCGGGCGGTTATTTTTGGGCGCGGCTTTGCCCGCGGCCTATTTTTGGCACACGGAGGCCCCTCGCAAAGTCTCGCGGCATTCCGAGTCCGGCGGACGAAGTTGGCCAGCCCCACCCCCCAAGGCTATAGCCCACCCGTTTTTGTGGCCTTTTTCCGCTGGACGAACTTGGCGCCCCGGCCTTCGGGCGGTTATTTTTGGGCGCGGCTTTGCCCGCGGCCTATTTTTGGCACACGGAGGCCCCTCGCAAAGTCTCGCGGCATTCCGAGTCCGGCGGACGAAGTTGGCCAGCCCCACCCCCCAAGGCTATAGCCCACCCGTTTTTGTGGCCTTTTTCCGCTGGACGAACTTGGCGCCCCGGCCTTCGGGCGGTTATTTTTGGGCGCGGCTTTGCCCGCGGCCTATTTTTGGCACACGGAGGCCCCTCGCAAAGTCTCGCGGCATTCCGAGTCCGGCGGACGAAGTTGGCCAGCCCCACCCCCCAAGGCTATAGCCCACCCGTTTTTGTGGCCTTTTTCCGCTGGACGAACTTGGCGCCCCGGCCTTCGGGCGGTTATTTTTGGGCGCGGCTTTGCCCGCGGCCTATTTTTGGCACACGGAGGCCCCTCGCAAAGTCTCGCGGCATTCCGAGTCCGGCGGACGAAGTTGGCCAGCCCCACCCCCCAAGGCTATAGCCCACCCGTTTTTGTGGCCTTTTTCCGCTGGACGAACTTGGCGCCCCGGCCTTCGGGCGGTTATTTTTGGGCGCGGCTTTGCCCGCGGCCTATTTTTGGCACACGGAGGCCCCTCGCAAAGTCTCGCGGCATTCCGAGTCCGGCGGACGAAGTTGGCCAGCCCCACCCCCAAGGCTAATAGCCA
>CM056374.1:35317-68890 GCA_029641205.1 Citrus maxima
TACGGCGGACGAACTTGGCCAGCCCTCCCCCCAAGGCTATAGCCCACCCGTTTTTTGGGCATTTTTGCGGCGGACGAACTTGGGGACGGGACCTTCGGGCGCTTATTTTTGGGCGCGGCAGTGCCCGCGGCCTATTTTTGGCACACGGAGGCCCCTCGCAAAGTCTGGCCCCATTCCGAGTCCGGCGGACGAACTTGGCCAGCCCCTCCCCCCAAGGCTATAGCCCACCGTTTTTTGGGCATTTTTGCGGCGGACGAACTTGGGGACGGGACCTTCGGGCGCTTATTTTTGGGCGCGGCAGTGCCCGCGGCCTATTTTTGGCACACGGAGGCCCCTCGCAAAGTCTGGCCCCATTCCGAGTCCGGCGGACGAACTTGGCCAGCCCCTCCCCCCAAGGCTATAGCCCACCCGTTTTTTGGGCATTTTTGCGGCGGACGAACTTGGGGACGGGACCTTCGGGCGCTTATTTTTGGGCGCGGCAGTGCCCGCGGCCTATTTTTGGCACACGGAGGCCCCTCGCAAAGTCTGGCCCCATTCCGAGTCCGGCGGACGAACTTGGCCAGCCCCTCCCCCCAAGGCTATAGCCCACCCTTTTTTGGGCATTTTTGCGGCGGACGAACTTGGGGACGGGACCTTCGGGCGCTTATTTTTGGGCGCGGCAGTGCCCGCGGCCTATTTTTGGCACACGGAGGCCCCTCGCAAAGTCTGGCCCCATTCCGAGTCCGGCGGACGAACTTGGCCAGCCCCTCCCCCCAAGGCTATAGCCCACCCGTTTTTTGGGCATTTTTGCGGCGGACGAACTTGGGGACGGGACCTTCGGGCGCTTATTTTTGGGCGCGGCAGTGCCCGCGGCCTATTTTTGGCACACGGAGGCCCCTCGCAAAGTCTGGCCCCATTCCGAGTCCGGCGGACGAACTTGGCCAGCCCCTCCCCCCAAGGCTATAGCCCACCCGTTTTTTGGGCATTTTTGCGGCGGACGAACTTGGGGATCGGACCCACCCGTTTTTTGGGCAATTTTGCGGCGGACGAACTTGGGGACGGGACCTTCGGGCGCTTATTTTTGGGCGCGGCAGTGCCCGCGGCCTATTTTTGGCACACGGAGGCCCCTCGCAAAGTCTGGCCCCATTCCGAGTCCGGCGGACGAACTTGGCCAGCCCCTCCCCCCAAGGCTATAGCCCACCCGTTTTTTGGGCATTTTTGCGGCGGACGAACTTGGGGACGGGACCTTCGGGCGCTTATTTTTGGGCGCGGCAGTGCCCGCGGCCTATTTTTGGCACACGGAGGCCCCTCGCAAAGTCTGGCCCCATTCCGAGTCCGGCGGACGAACTTGGCCAGCCCCTCCCCCCAAGGCTATAGCCCACCCGTTTTTTGGGCATTTTTGCGGCGGACGAACTTGGGGACGGGACCTTCGGGCGCTTATTTTTGGGCGCGGCAGTGCCCGCGGCCTATTTTTGGCACACGGAGGCCCCTCGCAAAGTCTGGCCCCATTCCGAGTCCGGCGGACGAACTTGGCCAGCCCCTCCCCCCAAGGCTATAGCCCACCCGTTTTTTGGGCATTTTTGCGGCGGACGAACTTGGGGACGGGACCTTCGGGCGCTTATTTTTGGGCGCGGCAGTGCCCGCGGCCTATTTTTGGCACACGGAGGCCCCTCGCAAAGTCTGGCCCCATTCCGAGTCCGGCGGACGAACTTGGCCAGCCCCTCCCCCCAAGGCTATAGCCCACCCGTTTTTTGGGCATTTTTGCGGCGGACGAACTTGGGGACGGGACCTTCGGGCGCTTATTTTTGGGCGCGGCAGTGCCCGCGGCCTATTTTTGGCACACGGAGGCCCCTCGCAAAGTCTGGCCCCATTCCGAGTCCGGCGGACGAACTTGGCCAGCCCCTCCCCCCAAGGCTATAGCCCACCCGTTTTTTGGGCATTTTTGCGGCGGACGAACTTGGGGACGGGACCTTCGGGCGCTTTAATTTTGGGCGCGGCAGTGTCCGCGGCCAATTTTTGGCACACGGAGGCCCCTCGCAAAGTCTGGCCCCATTCCGAGTCCGGCGGACGAACTTGGCCAGCCCCTCCCCCCAAGGCTATAGCCCACCCGTTTTTTGGGCATTTTTGCGGCGGACGAACTTGGGGACGGGACCTTCGGGCGCTTATTTTTGGGCGCGGCAGTGCCCGCGGCCTATTTTTGGCACACGGAGGCCCCTCGCAAAGTCTGGCCCCATTCCGAGTCCGGCGGACGAACTTGGCCAGCCCCTCCCCCCAAGGCTATAGCCCACCCGTTTTTTGGGCATTTTTGCGGCGGACGAACTTGGGGACGGGACCTTCGGGCGCTTATTTTTGGGCGCGGCAGTGCCCGCGGCCTATTTTTGGCACACGGAGGCCCCTCGCAAAGTCTGGCCCCATTCCGAGTCCGGCGGACGAACTTGGCCAGCCCCTCCCCCCAAGGCTATAGCCCACCCGTTTTTTGGGCATTTTTGCGGCGGACGAACTTGGGGACGGGACCTTCGGGCGCTTATTTTTGGGCGCGGCAGTGCCCGCGGCCTATTTTTGGCACACGGAGGCCCCTCGCAAAGTCTGGCCCCATTCCGAGTCCGGCGGACGAACTTGGCCAGCCCCTCCCCCCAAGGCTATAGCCCACCCGTTTTTTGGGCATTTTTGCGGCGGACGAACTTGGGGACGGGACCTTCGGGCGCTTATTTTTGGGCGCGGCAGTGCCCGCGGCCTATTTTTGGCACACGGAGGCCCCTCGCAAAGTCTGGCCCCATTCCGAGTCCGGCGGACGAACTTGGCCAGCCCCTCCCCCCAAGGCTATAGCCCACCCGTTTTTTGGGCATTTTTGCGGCGGACGAACTTGGGGACGGGACCTTCGGGCGCTTATTTTTGGGCGCGGCAGTGCCCGCGGCCTATTTTTGGCACACGGAGGCCCCTCGCAAAGTCTGGCCCCATTCCGAGTCCGGCGGACGAACTTGGCCAGCCCCTCCCCCCAAGGCTATAGCCCACCCGTTTTTTGGGCATTTTTGCGGCGGACGAACTTGGGGACGGGACCTTCGGGCGCTTATTTTTGGGCGCGGCAGTGCCCGCGGCCTATTTTTGGCACACGGAGGCCCCTCGCAAAGTCTGGCCCCATTCCGAGTCCGGCGGACGAACTTGGCCAGCCCCTCCCCCCAAGGCTATAGCCCACCCGTTTTTTGGGCATTTTTGCGGCGGACGAACTTGGGGACGGGACCTTCGGGCGCTTATTTTTGGGCGCGGCAGTGCCCGCGGCCTATTTTTGGCACACGGAGGCCCCTCGCAAAGTCTGGCCCCATTCCGAGTCCGGCGGACGAACTTGGCCAGCCCCTCCCCCCAAGGCTATAGCCCACCCGTTTTTTGGGCATTTTTGCGGCGGACGAACTTGGGGACGGGACCTTCGGGCGCTTATTTTTGGGCGCGGCAGTGCCCGCGGCCTATTTTTGGCACACGGAGGCCCCTCGCAAAGTCTGGCCCCATTCCGAGTCCGGCGGACGAACTTGGCCAGCCCCTCCCCCCAAGGCTATAGCCCACCCGTTTTTTGGGCATTTTTGCGGCGGACGAACTTGGGGACGGGACCTTCGGGCGCTTATTTTTGGGCGCGGCAGTGCCCGCGGCCTATTTTTGGCACACGGAGGCCCCTCGCAAAGTCTGGCCCCATTCCGAGTCCGGCGGACGAACTTGGCCAGCCCCTCCCCCCAAGGCTATAGCCCACCCGTTTTTTGGGCATTTTTGCGGCGGACGAACTTGGGGACGGGACCTTCGGGCGCTTATTTTTGGGCGCGGCAGTGCCCGCGGCCTATTTTTGGCACACGGAGGCCCCTCGCAAAGTCTGGCCCCATTCCGAGTCCGGCGGACGAACTTGGCCAGCCCCTCCCCCCAAGGCTATAGCCCACCCGTTTTTTGGGCATTTTTGCGGCGGACGAACTTGGGGACGGGACCTTCGGGCGCTTATTTTTGGGCGCGGCAGTGCCCGCGGCCTATTTTTGGCACACGGAGGCCCCTCGCAAAGTCTGGCCCCATTCCGAGTCCGGCGGACGAACTTGGCCAGCCCCTCCCCCCAAGGCTATAGCCCACCCGTTTTTTGGGCATTTTTGCGGCGGACGAACTTGGGGACGGGACCTTCGGGCGCTTATTTTTGGGCGCGGCAGTGCCCGCGGCCTATTTTTGGCACACGGAGGCCCCTCGCAAAGTCTGGCCCCATTCCGAGTCCGGCGGACGAACTTGGCCAGCCCCTCCCCCCAAGGCTATAGCCCACCCGTTTTTTGGGCATTTTTGCGGCGGACGAACTTGGGGACGGGACCTTCGGGCGCTTATTTTTGGGCGCGGCAGTGCCCGCGGCCTATTTTTGGCACACGGAGGCCCCTCGCAAAGTCTGGCCCCATTCCGAGTCCGGCGGACGAACTTGGCCAGCCCCTCCCCCCAAGGCTATAGCCCACCCGTTTTTTGGGCATTTTTGCGGCGGACGAACTTGGGGACGGGACCTTCGGGCGCTTATTTTTGGGCGCGGCAGTGCCCGCGGCCTATTTTTGGCACACGGAGGCCCCTCGCAAAGTCTGGCCCCATTCCGAGTCCGGCGGACGAACTTGGCCAGCCCCTCCCCCCAAGGCTATAGCCCACCCGTTTTTTGGGCATTTTTGCGGCGGACGAACTTGGGGACGGGACCTTCGGGCGCTTATTTTTGGGCGCGGCAGTGCCCGCGGCCTATTTTTGGCACACGGAGGCCCCTCGCAAAGTCTGGCCCCATTCCGAGTCCGGCGGACGAACTTGGCCAGCCCCTCCCCCCAAGGCTATAGCCCACCCGTTTTTTGGGCATTTTTGCGGCGGACGAACTTGGGGACGGGACCTTCGGGCGCTTATTTTTGGGCGCGGCAGTGCCCGCGGCCTATTTTTGGCACACGGAGGCCCCTCGCAAAGTCTGGCCCCATTCCGAGTCCGGCGGACGAACTTGGCCAGCCCCTCCCCCCAAGGCTATAGCCCACCCGTTTTTTGGGCATTTTTGCGGCGGACGAACTTGGGGACGGGACCTTCGGGCGCTTATTTTTGGGCGCGGCAGTGCCCGCGGCCTATTTTTGGCACACGGAGGCCCCTCGCAAAGTCTGGCCCCATTCCGAGTCCGGCGGACGAACTTGGCCAGCCCCTCCCCCCAAGGCTATAGCCCACCCGTTTTTTGGGCATTTTTGCGGCGGACGAACTTGGGGACGGGACCTTCGGGCGCTTATTTTTGGGCGCGGCAGTGCCCGCGGCCTATTTTTGGCACACGGAGGCCCCTCGCAAAGTCTGGCCCCATTCCGAGTCCGGCGGACGAACTTGGCCAGCCCCTCCCCCCAAGGCTATAGCCCACCCGTTTTTTGGGCATTTTTGCGGCGGACGAACTTGGGGACGGGACCTTCGGGCGCTTATTTTTGGGCGCGGCAGTGCCCGCGGCCTATTTTTGGCACACGGAGGCCCCTCGCAAAGTCTGGCCCCATTCCGAGTCCGGCGGACGAACTTGGCCAGCCCCTCCCCCCAAGGCTATAGCCCACCCGTTTTTTGGGCATTTTTGCGGCGGACGAACTTGGGGACGGGACCTTCGGGCGCTTATTTTTGGGCGCGGCAGTGCCCGCGGCCTATTTTTGGCACACGGAGGCCCCTCGCAAAGTCTGGCCCCATTCCGAGTCCGGCGGACGAACTTGGCCAGCCCCTCCCCCCAAGGCTATAGCCCACCCGTTTTTTGGGCATTTTTGCGGCGGACGAACTTGGGGACGGGACCTTCGGGCGCTTATTTTTGGGCGCGGCAGTGCCCGCGGCCTATTTTTGGCACACGGAGGCCCCTCGCAAAGTCTGGCCCCATTCCGAGTCCGGCGGACGAACTTGGCCAGCCCCTCCCCCCAAGGCTATAGCCCACCCGTTTTTTGGGCATTTTTGCGGCGGACGAACTTGGGGACGGGACCTTCGGGCGCTTATTTTTGGGCGCGGCAGTGCCCGCGGCCTATTTTTGGCACACGGAGGCCCCTCGCAAAGTCTGGCCCCATTCCGAGTCCGGCGGACGAACTTGGCCAGCCCCTCCCCCCAAGGCTATAGCCCACCCGTTTTTTGGGCATTTTTGCGGCGGACGAACTTGGGGACGGGACCTTCGGGCGCTTATTTTTGGGCGCGGCAGTGCCCGCGGCCTATTTTTGGCACACGGAGGCCCCTCGCAAAGTCTGGCCCCATTCCGAGTCCGGCGGACGAACTTGGCCAGCCCCTCCCCCCAAGGCTATAGCCCACCCGTTTTTTGGGCATTTTTGCGGCGGACGAACTTGGGGACGGGACCTTCGGGCGCTTATTTTTGGGCGCGGCAGTGCCCGCGGCCTATTTTTGGCACACGGAGGCCCCTCGCAAAGTCTGGCCCCATTCCGAGTCCGGCGGACGAACTTGGCCAGCCCCTCCCCCCAAGGCTATAGCCCACCCGTTTTTTGGGCATTTTTGCGGCGGACGAACTTGGGGACGGGACCTTCGGGCGCTTATTTTTGGGCGCGGCAGAGCCCGCGGCCTATTTTTGGCACACGGAGGCCCCTCGCAAAGTCTGGCCCCATTCCGAGTCCGGCGGACGAACTTGGCCAGCCCCTCCCCCCAAGGCTATAGCCCACCCGTTTTTTGGGCATTTTTGCGGCGGACGAACTTGGGGACGGGACCTTCGGGCGCTTATTTTTGGGCGCGGCAGTGCCCGCGGCCTATTTTTGGCACACGGAGGCCCCTCGCAAAGTCTGGCCCCATTCCGAGTCCGGCGGACGAACTTGGCCAGCCCCTCCCCCCAAGGCTATAGCCCACCCGTTTTTTGGGCATTTTTGCGGCGGACGAACTTGGGGACGGGACCTTCGGCCGCTTATTTTTGGGCGCGGCAGTGCCCGCGGCCTATTTTTGGCACACGGAGGCCCCTCGCAAAGTCTGGCCCCATTCCGAGTCCGGCGGACGAACTTGGCCAGCCCCTCCCCCCAAGGCTATAGCCCACCCGTTTTTTGGGCATTTTTGCGGCGGACGAACTTGGGGACGGGACCTTCGGGCGCTTATTTTTGGGCGCGGCAGTGCCCGCGGCCTATTTTTGGCACACGGAGGCCCCTCGCAAAGTCTGGCCCCATTCCGAGTCCGGCGGACGAACTTGGCCAGCCCCTCCCCCCAAGGCTATAGCCCACCCGTTTTTTGGGCATTTTTGCGGCGGACGAACTTGGGGACGGGACCTTCGGGCGCTTATTTTTGGGCGCGGCAGTGCCCGCGGCCTATTTTTGGCACACGGAGGCCCCTCGCAAAGTCTGGCCCCATTCCGAGTCCGGCGGACGAACTTGGCCAGCCCCTCCCCCCAAGGCTATAGCCCACCCGTTTTTTGGGCATTTTTGCGGCGGACGAACTTGGGGACGGGACCTTCGGGCGCTTATTTTTGGGCGCGGCAGTGCCCGCGGCCTATTTTTGGCACACGGAGGCCCCTCGCAAAGTCTGGCCCCATTCCGAGTCCGGCGGACGAACTTGGCCAGCCCCTCCCCCCAAGGCTATAGCCCACCCGTTTTTTGGGCATTTTTGCGGCGGACGAACTTGGGGACGGGACCTTCGGGCGCTTATTTTTGGGCGCGGCAGTGCCCGCGGCCTATTTTTGGCACACGGAGGCCCCTCGCAAAGTCTGGCCCCATTCCGAGTCCGGCGGACGAACTTGGCCAGCCCCTCCCCCCAAGGCTATAGCCCACCCGTTTTTTGGGCATTTTTGCGGCGGACGAACTTGGCCAGCCCAAGGCTATAGCCCACCCGTTTTTTGGGCATTTTTGCGGCGGACGAACTTGGGGACGGGACCTTCGGGCGCTTATTTTTGGGCGCGGCAGTGCCCGCGGCCTATTTTTGGCACACGGAGGCCCCTCGCAAAGTCTGGCCCCATTCCGAGTCCGGCGGACGAACTTGGCCAGCCCCTCCCCCCAAGGCTATAGCCCACCCGTTTTTTGGGCATTTTTGCGGCGGACGAACTTGGGGACGGGACCTTCGGGCGCTTATTTTTGGGCGCGGCAGTGCCCGCGGCCTATTTTTGGCACACGGAGGCCCCTCGCAAAGTCTGGCCCCATTCCGAGTCCGGCGGACGAACTTGGCCAGCCCCTCCCCCCAAGGCTATAGCCCACCCGTTTTTTGGGCATTTTTGCGGCGGACGAACTTGGGGACGGGACCTTCGGGCGCTTATTTTTGGGCGCGGCAGTGCCCGCGGCCTATTTTTGGCACACGGAGGCCCCTCGCAAAGTCTGGCCCCATTCCGAGTCCGGCGGACGAACTTGGCCAGCCCCTCCCCCCAAGGCTATAGCCCACCCGTTTTTTGGGCATTTTTGCGGCGGACGAACTTGGGGACGGGACCTTCGGGCGCTTATTTTTGGGCGCGGCAGTGCCCGCGGCCTATTTTTGGCACACGGAGGCCCCTCGCAAAGTCTGGCCCCATTCCGAGTCCGGCGGACGAACTTGGCCAGCCCCTCCCCCCAAGGCTATAGCCCACCCGTTTTTTGGGCATTTTTGCGGCGGACGAACTTGGGGACGGGACCTTCGGGCGCTTATTTTTGGGCGCGGCAGTGCCCGCGGCCTATTTTTGGCACACGGAGGCCCCTCGCAAAGTCTGGCCCCATTCCGAGTCCGGCGGACGAACTTGGCCAGCCCCTCCCCCCAAGGCTATAGCCCACCCGTTTTTTGGGCATTTTTGCGGCGGACGAACTTGGGGACGGGACCTTCGGGCGCTTATTTTTGGGCGCGGCAGTGCCCGCGGCCTATTTTTGGCACACGGAGGCCCCTCGCAAAGTCTGGCCCCATTCCGAGTCCGGCGGACGAACTTGGCCAGCCCCTCCCCCCAAGGCTATAGCCCACCCGTTTTTTGGGCATTTTTGCGGCGGACGAACTTGGGGACGGGACCTTCGGGCGCTTATTTTTGGGCGCGGCAGTGCCCGCGGCCTATTTTTGGCACACGGAGGCCCCTCGCAAAGTCTGGCCCCATTCCGAGTCCGGCGGACGAACTTGGCCAGCCCCTCCCCCCAAGGCTATAGCCCACCCGTTTTTTGGGCATTTTTGCGGCGGACGAACTTGGGGACGGGACCTTCGGGCGCTTATTTTTGGGCGCGGCAGTGCCCGCGGCCTATTTTTGGCACACGGAGGCCCCTCGCAAAGTCTGGCCCCATTCCGAGTCCGGCGGACGAACTTGGCCAGCCCCTCCCCCCAAGGCTATAGCCCACCCGTTTTTTGGGCATTTTTGCGGCGGACGAACTTGGGGACGGGACCTTCGGGCGCTTATTTTTGGGCGCGGCAGTGCCCGCGGCCTATTTTTGGCACACGGAGGCCCCTCGCAAAGTCTGGCCCCATTCCGAGTCCGGCGGACGAACTTGGCCAGCCCCTCCCCCCAAGGCTATAGCCCACCCGTTTTTTGGGCATTTTTGCGGCGGACGAACTTGGGGACGGGACCTTCGGGCGCTTATTTTTGGGCGCGGCAGTGCCCGCGGCCTATTTTTGGCACACGGAGGCCCCTCGCAAAGTCTGGCCCCATTCCGAGTCCGGCGGACGAACTTGGCCAGCCCCTCCCCCCAAGGCTATAGCCCACCCGTTTTTTGGGCATTTTTGCGGCGGACGAACTTGGGGACGGGACCTTCGGGCGCTTATTTTTGGGCGCGGCAGTGCCCGCGGCCTATTTTTGGCACACGGAGGCCCCTCGCAAAGTCTGGCCCCATTCCGAGTCCGGCGGACGAACTTGGCCAGCCCCTCCCCCCAAGGCTATAGCCCACCCGTTTTTTGGGCATTTTTGCGGCGGACGAACTTGGGGACGGGACCTTCGGGCGCTTATTTTTGGGCGCGGCAGTGCCCGCGGCCTATTTTTGGCACACGGAGGCCCCTCGCAAAGTCTGGCCCCATTCCGAGTCCGGCGGACGAACTTGGCCAGCCCCTCCCCCCAAGGCTATAGCCCACCCGTTTTTTGGGCATTTTTGCGGCGGACGAACTTGGGGACGGGACCTTCGGGCGCTTATTTTTGGGCGCGGCAGTGCCCGCGGCCTATTTTTGGCACACGGAGGCCCCTCGCAAAGTCTGGCCCCATTCCGAGTCCGGCGGACGAACTTGGCCAGCCCCTCCCCCCAAGGCTATAGCCCACCCGTTTTTTGGGCATTTTTGCGGCGGACGAACTTGGGGACGGGACCTTCGGGCGCTTATTTTTGGGCGCGGCAGTGCCCGCGGCCTATTTTTGGCACACGGAGGCCCCTCGCAAAGTCTGGCCCCATTCCGAGTCCGGCGGACGAACTTGGCCAGCCCCTCCCCCCAAGGCTATAGCCCACCCGTTTTTTGGGCATTTTTCGGCGGACCTATAGCCCACCCGTTTTTTGGGCATTTTTGCGGCGGACGAACTTGGGGACGGGACCTTCGGGCGCTTATTTTTGGGCGCGGCAGTGCCCGCGGCCTATTTTTGGCACACGGAGGCCCCTCGCAAAGTCTGGCCCCATTCCGAGTCCGGCGGACGAACTTGGCCAGCCCCTCCCCCCAAGGCTATAGCCCACCCGTTTTTTGGGCATTTTTGCGGCGGACGAACTTGGGGACGGGACCTTCGGGCGCTTATTTTTGGGCGCGGCAGTGCCCGCGGCCTATTTTTGGCACACGGAGGCCCCTCGCAAAGTCTGGCCCCATTCCGAGTCCGGCGGACGAACTTGGCCAGCCCCTCCCCCCAAGGCTATAGCCCACCCGTTTTTTGGGCATTTTTGCGGCGGACGAACTTGGGGACGGGACCTTCGGGCGCTTATTTTTGGGCGCGGCAGTGCCCGCGGCCTATTTTTGGCACACGGAGGCCCCTCGCAAAGTCTGGCCCCATTCCGAGTCCGGCGGACGAACTTGGCCAGCCCCTCCCCCCAAGGCTATAGCCCACCCGTTTTTTGGGCATTTTTGCGGCGGACGAACTTGGGGACGGGACCTTCGGGCGCTTATTTTTGGGCGCGGCAGTGCCCGCGGCCTATTTTTGGCACACGGAGGCCCCTCGCAAAGTCTGGCCCCATTCCGAGTCCGGCGGACGAACTTGGCCAGCCCCTCCCCCCAAGGCTATAGCCCACCCGTTTTTTGGGCATTTTTGCGGCGGACGAACTTGGGGACGGGACCTTCGGGCGCTTATTTTTGGGCGCGGCAGTGCCCGCGGCCTATTTTTGGCACACGGAGGCCCCTCGCAAAGTCTGGCCCCATTCCGAGTCCGGCGGACGAACTTGGCCAGCCCCTCCCCCCAAGGCTATAGCCCACCCGTTTTTTGGGCATTTTTGCGGCGGACGAACTTGGGGACGGGACCTTCGGGCGCTTATTTTTGGGCGCGGCAGTGCCCGCGGCCTATTTTTGGCACACGGAGGCCCCTCGCAAAGTCTGGCCCCATTCCGAGTCCGGCGGACGAACTTGGCCAGCCCCTCCCCCCAAGGCTATAGCCCACCCGTTTTTTGGGCATTTTTGCGGCGGACGAACTTGGGGACGGGACCTTCGGGCGCTTATTTTTGGGCGCGGCAGTGCCCGCGGCCTATTTTTGGCACACGGAGGCCCCTCGCAAAGTCTGGCCCCATTCCGAGTCCGGCGGACGAACTTGGCCAGCCCCTCCCCCCAAGGCTATAGCCCACCCGTTTTTTGGGCATTTTTGCGGCGGACGAACTTGGGGACGGGACCTTCGGGCGCTTATTTTTGGGCGCGGCAGTGCCCGCGGCCTATTTTTGGCACACGGAGGCCCCTCGCAAAGTCTGGCCCCATTCCGAGTCCGGCGGACGAACTTGGCCAGCCCCTCCCCCCAAGGCTATAGCCCACCCGTTTTTTGGGCATTTTTGCGGCGGACGAACTTGGGGACGGGACCTTCGGGCGCTTATTTTTGGGCGCGGCAGTGCCCGCGGCCTATTTTTGGCACACGGAGGCCCCTCGCAAAGTCTGGCCCCATTCCGAGTCCGGCGGACGAACTTGGCCAGCCCCTCCCCCCAAGGCTATAGCCCACCCGTTTTTTGGGCATTTTTGCGGCGGACGAACTTGGGGACGGGACCTTCGGGCGCTTATTTTTGGGCGCGGCAGTGCCCGCGGCCTATTTTTGGCACACGGAGGCCCCTCGCAAAGTCTGGCCCCATTCCGAGTCCGGCGGACGAACTTGGCCAGCCCCTCCCCCCAAGGCTATAGCCCACCCGTTTTTTGGGCATTTTTGCGGCGGACGAACTTGGGGACGGGACCTTCGGGCGCTTATTTTTGGGCGCGGCAGTGCCCGCGGCCTATTTTTGGCACACGGAGGCCCCTCGCAAAGTCTGGCCCCATTCCGAGTCCGGCGGACGAACTTGGCCAGCCCCTCCCCCCAAGGCTATAGCCCACCCGTTTTTTGGGCATTTTTGCGGCGGACGAACTTGGGGACGGGACCTTCGGGCGCTTATTTTTGGGCGCGGCAGTGCCCGCGGCCTATTTTTGGCACACGGAGGCCCCTCGCAAAGTCTGGCCCCATTCCGAGTCCGGCGGACGAACTTGGCCAGCCCCTCCCCCCAAGGCTATAGCCCACCCGTTTTTTGGGCATTTTTGCGGCGGACGAACTTGGGGACGGGACCTTCGGGCGCTTATTTTTGGGCGCGGCAGTGCCCGCGGCCTATTTTTGGCACACGGAGGCCCCTCGCAAAGTCTGGCCCCATTCCGAGTCCGGCGGACGAACTTGGCCAGCCCCTCCCCCCAAGGCTATAGCCCACCCGTTTTTTGGGCATTTTTGCGGCGGACGAACTTGGGGACGGGACCTTCGGGCGCTTATTTTTGGGCGCGGCAGTGCCCGCGGCCTATTTTTGGCACACGGAGGCCCCTCGCAAAGTCTGGCCCCATTCCGAGTCCGGCGGACGAACTTGGCCAGCCCCTCCCCCCAAGGCTATAGCCCACCCGTTTTTTGGGCATTTTTGCGGCGGACGAACTTGGGGACGGGACCTTCGGGCGCTTATTTTTGGGCGCGGCAGTGCCCGCGGCCTATTTTTGGCACACGGAGGCCCCTCGCAAAGTCTGGCCCCATTCCGAGTCCGGCGGACGAACTTGGCCAGCCCCTCCCCCCAAGGCTATAGCCCACCCGTTTTTTGGGCATTTTTGCGGCGGACGAACTTGGGGACGGGACCTTCGGGCGCTTATTTTTGGGCGCGGCAGTGCCCGCGGCCTATTTTTGGCACACGGAGGCCCCTCGCAAAGTCTGGCCCCATTCCGAGTCCGGCGGACGAACTTGGCCAGCCCCTCCCCCCAAGGCTATAGCCCACCCGTTTTTTGGGCATTTTTGCGGCGGACGAACTTGGGGACGGGACCTTCGGGCGCTTATTTTTGGGCGCGGCAGTGCCCGCGGCCTATTTTTGGCACACGGAGGCCCCTCGCAAAGTCTGGCCCCATTCCGAGTCCGGCGGACGAACTTGGCCAGCCCCTCCCCCCAAGGCTATAGCCCACCCGTTTTTTGGGCATTTTTGCGGCGGACGAACTTGGGGACGGGACCTTCGGGCGCTTATTTTTGGGCGCGGCAGTGCCCGCGGCCTATTTTTGGCACACGGAGGCCCCTCGCAAAGTCTGGCCCCATTCCGAGTCCGGCGGACGAACTTGGCCAGCCCCTCCCCCCAAGGCTATAGCCCACCCGTTTTTTGGGCATTTTTGCGGCGGACGAACTTGGGGACGGGACCTTCGGGCGCTTATTTTTGGGCGCGGCAGTGCCCGCGGCCTATTTTTGGCACACGGAGGCCCCTCGCAAAGTCTGGCCCCATTCCGAGTCCGGCGGACGAACTTGGCCAGCCCCTCCCCCCAAGGCTATAGCCCACCCGTTTTTTGGGCATTTTTGCGGCGGACGAACTTGGGGACGGGACCTTCGGGCGCTTATTTTTGGGCGCGGCAGTGCCCGCGGCCTATTTTTGGCACACGGAGGCCCCTCGCAAAGTCTGGCCCCATTCCGAGTCCGGCGGACGAACTTGGCCAGCCCCTCCCCCCAAGGCTATAGCCCACCCGTTTTTTGGGCATTTTTGCGGCGGACGAACTTGGGGACGGGACCTTCGGGCGCTTATTTTTGGGCGCGGCAGTGCCCGCGGCCTATTTTTGGCACACGGAGGCCCCTCGCAAAGTCTGGCCCCATTCCGAGTCCGGCGGACGAACTTGGCCAGCCCCTCCCCCCAAGGCTATAGCCCACCCGTTTTTTGGGCATTTTTGCGGCGGACGAACTTGGGGACGGGACCTTCGGGCGCTTATTTTTGGGCGCGGCAGTGCCCGCGGCCTATTTTTGGCACACGGAGGCCCCTCGCAAAGTCTGGCCCCATTCCGAGTCCGGCGGACGAACTTGGCCAGCCCCTCCCCCCAAGGCTATAGCCCACCCGTTTTTTGGGCATTTTTGCGGCGGACGAACTTGGGGACGGGACCTTCGGGCGCTTATTTTTGGGCGCGGCAGTGCCCGCGGCCTATTTTTGGCACACGGAGGCCCCTCGCAAAGTCTGGCCCCATTCCGAGTCCGGCGGACGAACTTGGCCAGCCCCTCCCCCCAAGGCTATAGCCCACCCGTTTTTTGGGCATTTTTGCGGCGGACGAACTTGGGGACGGGACCTTCGGGCGCTTATTTTTGGGCGCGGCAGTGCCCGCGGCCTATTTTTGGCACACGGAGGCCCCTCGCAAAGTCTGGCCCCATTCCGAGTCCGGCGGACGAACTTGGCCAGCCCCTCCCCCCAAGGCTATAGCCCACCCGTTTTTTGGGCATTTTTGCGGCGGACGAACTTGGGGACGGGACCTTCGGGCGCTTATTTTTGGGCGCGGCAGTGCCCGCGGCCTATTTTTGGCACACGGAGGCCCCTCGCAAAGTCTGGCCCCATTCCGAGTCCGGCGGACGAACTTGGCCAGCCCCTCCCCCCAAGGCTATAGCCCACCCGTTTTTTGGGCATTTTTGCGGCGGACGAACTTGGGGACGGGACCTTCGGGCGCTTATTTTTGGGCGCGGCAGTGCCCGCGGCCTATTTTTGGCACACGGAGGCCCCTCGCAAAGTCTGGCCCCATTCCGAGTCCGGCGGACGAACTTGGCCAGCCCCTCCCCCCAAGGCTATAGCCCACCCGTTTTTTGGGCATTTTTGCGGCGGACGAACTTGGGGACGGGACCTTCGGGCGCTTATTTTTGGGCGCGGCAGTGCCCGCGGCCTATTTTTGGCACACGGAGGCCCCTCGCAAAGTCTGGCCCCATTCCGAGTCCGGCGGACGAACTTGGCCAGCCCCTCCCCCCAAGGCTATAGCCCACCCGTTTTTTGGGCATTTTTGCGGCGGACGAACTTGGGGACGGGACCTTCGGGCGCTTATTTTTGGGCGCGGCAGTGCCCGCGGCCTATTTTTGGCACACGGAGGCCCCTCGCAAAGTCTGGCCCCATTCCGAGTCCGGCGGACGAACTTGGCCAGCCCCTCCCCCCAAGGCTATAGCCCACCCGTTTTTTGGGCATTTTTGCGGCGGACGAACTTGGGGACGGGACCTTCGGGCGCTTATTTTTGGGCGCGGCAGTGCCCGCGGCCTATTTTTGGCACACGGAGGCCCCTCGCAAAGTCTGGCCCCATTCCGAGTCCGGCGGACGAACTTGGCCAGCCCCTCCCCCCAAGGCTATAGCCCACCCGTTTTTTGGGCATTTTTGCGGCGGACGAACTTGGGGACGGGACCTTCGGGCGCTTATTTTTGGGCGCGGCAGTGCCCGCGGCCTATTTTTGGCACACGGAGGCCCCTCGCAAAGTCTGGCCCCATTCCGAGTCCGGCGGACGAACTTGGCCAGCCCCTCCCCCCAAGGCTATAGCCCACCCGTTTTTTGGGCATTTTTGCGGCGGACGAACTTGGGGACGGGACCTTCGGGCGCTTATTTTTGGGCGCGGCAGTGCCCGCGGCCTATTTTTGGCACACGGAGGCCCCTCGCAAAGTCTGGCCCCATTCCGAGTCCGGCGGACGAACTTGGCCAGCCCCTCCCCCCAAGGCTATAGCCCACCCGTTTTTTGGGCATTTTTGCGGCGGACGAACTTGGGGACGGGACCTTCGGGCGCTTATTTTTGGGCGCGGCAGTGCCCGCGGCCTATTTTTGGCACACGGAGGCCCCTCGCAAAGTCTGGCCCCATTCCGAGTCCGGCGGACGAACTTGGCCAGCCCCTCCCCCCAAGGCTATAGCCCACCCGTTTTTTGGGCATTTTTGCGGCGGACGAACTTGGGGACGGGACCTTCGGGCGCTTATTTTTGGGCGCGGCAGTGCCCGCGGCCTATTTTTGGCACACGGAGGCCCCTCGCAAAGTCTGGCCCCATTCCGAGTCCGGCGGACGAACTTGGCCAGCCCCTCCCCCCAAGGCTATAGCCCACCCGTTTTTTGGGCATTTTTGCGGCGGACGAACTTGGGGACGGGACCTTCGGGCGCTTATTTTTGGGCGCGGCAGTGCCCGCGGCCTATTTTTGGCACACGGAGGCCCCTCGCAAAGTCTGGCCCCATTCCGAGTCCGGCGGACGAACTTGGCCAGCCCCTCCCCCCAAGGCTATAGCCCACCCGTTTTTTGGGCATTTTTGCGGCGGACGAACTTGGGGACGGGACCTTCGGGCGCTTATTTTTGGGCGCGGCAGTGCCCGCGGCCTATTTTTGGCACACGGAGGCCCCTCGCAAAGTCTGGCCCCATTCCGAGTCCGGCGGACGAACTTGGCCAGCCCCTCCCCCCAAGGCTATAGCCCACCCGTTTTTTGGGCATTTTTGCGGCGGACGAACTTGGGGACGGGACCTTCGGGCGCTTATTTTTGGGCGCGGCAGTGCCCGCGGCCTATTTTTGGCACACGGAGGCCCCTCGCAAAGTCTGGCCCCATTCCGAGTCCGGCGGACGAACTTGGCCAGCCCCTCCCCCCAAGGCTATAGCCCACCCGTTTTTTGGGCATTTTTGCGGCGGACGAACTTGGGGACGGGACCTTCGGGCGCTTATTTTTGGGCGCGGCAGTGCCCGCGGCCTATTTTTGGCACACGGAGGCCCCTCGCAAAGTCTGGCCCCATTCCGAGTCCGGCGGACGAACTTGGCCAGCCCCTCCCCCCAAGGCTATAGCCCACCCGTTTTTTGGGCATTTTTGCGGCGGACGAACTTGGGGACGGGACCTTCGGGCGCTTATTTTTGGGCGCGGCAGTGCCCGCGGCCTATTTTTGGCACACGGAGGCCCCTCGCAAAGTCTGGCCCCATTCCGAGTCCGGCGGACGAACTTGGCCAGCCCCTCCCCCCAAGGCTATAGCCCACCCGTTTTTTGGGCATTTTTGCGGCGGACGAACTTGGGGACGGGACCTTCGGGCGCTTATTTTTGGGCGCGGCAGTGCCCGCGGCCTATTTTTGGCACACGGAGGCCCCTCGCAAAGTCTGGCCCCATTCCGAGTCCGGCGGACGAACTTGGCCAGCCCCTCCCCCCAAGGCTATAGCCCACCCGTTTTTTGGGCATTTTTGCGGCGGACGAACTTGGGGACGGGACCTTCGGGCGCTTATTTTTGGGCGCGGCAGTGCCCGCGGCCTATTTTTGGCACACGGAGGCCCCTCGCAAAGTCTGGCCCCATTCCGAGTCCGGCGGACGAACTTGGCCAGCCCCTCCCCCCAAGGCTATAGCCCACCCGTTTTTTGGGCATTTTTGCGGCGGACGAACTTGGGGACGGGACCTTCGGGCGCTTATTTTTGGGCGCGGCAGTGCCCGCGGCCTATTTTTGGCACACGGAGGCCCCTCGCAAAGTCTGGCCCCATTCCGAGTCCGGCGGACGAACTTGGCCAGCCCCTCCCCCCAAGGCTATAGCCCACCCGTTTTTTGGGCATTTTTGCGGCGGACGAACTTGGGGACGGGACCTTCGGGCGCTTATTTTTGGGCGCGGCAGTGCCCGCGGCCTATTTTTGGCACACGGAGGCCCCTCGCAAAGTCTGGCCCCATTCCGAGTCCGGCGGACGAACTTGGCCAGCCCCTCCCCCCAAGGCTATAGCCCACCCGTTTTTTGGGCATTTTTGCGGCGGACGAACTTGGGGACGGGACCTTCGGGCGCTTATTTTTGGGCGCGGCAGTGCCCGCGGCCTATTTTTGGCACACGGAGGCCCCTCGCAAAGTCTGGCCCCATTCCGAGTCCGGCGGACGAACTTGGCCAGCCCCTCCCCCCAAGGCTATAGCCCACCCGTTTTTTGGGCATTTTTGCGGCGGACGAACTTGGGGACGGGACCTTCGGGCGCTTATTTTTGGGCGCGGCAGTGCCCGCGGCCTATTTTTGGCACACGGAGGCCCCTCGCAAAGTCTGGCCCCATTCCGAGTCCGGCGGACGAACTTGGCCAGCCCCTCCCCCCAAGGCTATAGCCCACCCGTTTTTTGGGCATTTTTGCGGCGGACGAACTTGGGGACGGGACCTTCGGGCGCTTATTTTTGGGCGCGGCAGTGCCCGCGGCCTATTTTTGGCACACGGAGGCCCCTCGCAAAGTCTGGCCCCATTCCGAGTCCGGCGGACGAACTTGGCCAGCCCCTCCCCCCAAGGCTATAGCCCACCCGTTTTTTGGGCATTTTTGCGGCGGACGAACTTGGGGACGGGACCTTCGGGCGCTTATTTTTGGGCGCGGCAGTGCCCGCGGCCTATTTTTGGCACACGGAGGCCCCTCGCAAAGTCTGGCCCCATTCCGAGTCCGGCGGACGAACTTGGCCAGCCCCTCCCCCCAAGGCTATAGCCCACCCGTTTTTTGGGCATTTTTGCGGCGGACGAACTTGGGGACGGGACCTTCGGGCGCTTATTTTTGGGCGCGGCAGTGCCCGCGGCCTATTTTTGGCACACGGAGGCCCCTCGCAAAGTCTGGCCCCATTCCGAGTCCGGCGGACGAACTTGGCCAGCCCCTCCCCCCAAGGCTATAGCCCACCCGTTTTTTGGGCATTTTTGCGGCGGACGAACTTGGGGACGGGACCTTCGGGCGCTTATTTTTGGGCGCGGCAGTGCCCGCGGCCTATTTTTGGCACACGGAGGCCCCTCGCAAAGTCTGGCCCCATTCCGAGTCCGGCGGACGAACTTGGCCAGCCCCTCCCCCCAAGGCTATAGCCCACCCGTTTTTTGGGCATTTTTGCGGCGGACGAACTTGGGGACGGGACCTTCGGGCGCTTATTTTTGGGCGCGGCAGTGCCCGCGGCCTATTTTTGGCACACGGAGGCCCCTCGCAAAGTCTGGCCCCATTCCGAGTCCGGCGGACGAACTTGGCCAGCCCCTCCCCCCAAGGCTATAGCCCACCCGTTTTTTGGGCATTTTTGCGGCGGACGAACTTGGGGACGGGACCTTCGGGCGCTTATTTTTGGGCGCGGCAGTGCCCGCGGCCTATTTTTGGCACACGGAGGCCCCTCGCAAAGTCTGGCCCCATTCCGAGTCCGGCGGACGAACTTGGCCAGCCCCTCCCCCCAAGGCTATAGCCCACCCGTTTTTTGGGCATTTTTGCGGCGGACGAACTTGGGGACGGGACCTTCGGGCGCTTATTTTTGGGCGCGGCAGTGCCCGCGGCCTATTTTTGGCACACGGAGGCCCCTCGCAAAGTCTGGCCCCATTCCGAGTCCGGCGGACGAACTTGGCCAGCCCCTCCCCCCAAGGCTATAGCCCACCCGTTTTTTGGGCATTTTTGCGGCGGACGAACTTGGGGACGGGACCTTCGGGCGCTTATTTTTGGGCGCGGCAGTGCCCGCGGCCTATTTTTGGCACACGGAGGCCCCTCGCAAAGTCTGGCCCCATTCCGAGTCCGGCGGACGAACTTGGCCAGCCCCTCCCCCCAAGGCTATAGCCCACCCGTTTTTTGGGCATTTTTGCGGCGGACGAACTTGGGGACGGGACCTTCGGGCGCTTATTTTTGGGCGCGGCAGTGCCCGCGGCCTATTTTTGGCACACGGAGGCCCCTCGCAAAGTCTGGCCCCATTCCGAGTCCGGCGGACGAACTTGGCCAGCCCCTCCCCCCAAGGCTATAGCCCACCCGTTTTTTGGGCATTTTTGCGGCGGACGAACTTGGGGACGGGACCTTCGGGCGCTTATTTTTGGGCGCGGCAGTGCCCGCGGCCTATTTTTGGCACACGGAGGCCCCTCGCAAAGTCTGGCCCCATTCCGAGTCCGGCGGACGAACTTGGCCAGCCCCTCCCCCCAAGGCTATAGCCCACCCGTTTTTTGGGCATTTTTGCGGCGGACGAACTTGGGGACGGGACCTTCGGGCGCTTATTTTTGGGCGCGGCAGTGCCCGCGGCCTATTTTTGGCACACGGAGGCCCCTCGCAAAGTCTGGCCCCATTCCGAGTCCGGCGGACGAACTTGGCCAGCCCCTCCCCCCAAGGCTATAGCCCACCCGTTTTTTGGGCATTTTTGCGGCGGACGAACTTGGGGACGGGACCTTCGGGCGCTTATTTTTGGGCGCGGCAGTGCCCGCGGCCTATTTTTGGCACACGGAGGCCCCTCGCAAAGTCTGGCCCCATTCCGAGTCCGGCGGACGAACTTGGCCAGCCCCTCCCCCCAAGGCTATAGCCCACCCGTTTTTTGGGCATTTTTGCGGCGGACGAACTTGGGGACGGGACCTTCGGGCGCTTATTTTTGGGCGCGGCAGTGCCCGCGGCCTATTTTTGGCACACGGAGGCCCCTCGCAAAGTCTGGCCCCATTCCGAGTCCGGCGGACGAACTTGGCCAGCCCCTCCCCCAAGGCTATAGCCCACCCGTTTTTTGGGCATTTTTGCGGCGGACGAACTTGGGGACGGGACCTTCGGGCGCTTATTTTTGGGCGCGGCAGTGCCCGCGGCCTATTTTTGGCACACGGAGGCCCCTCGCAAAGTCTGGCCCCATTCCGAGTCCGGCGGACGAACTTGGCCAGCCCCTCCCCCCAAGGCTATAGCCCACCCGTTTTTTGGGCATTTTTGCGGCGGACGAACTTGGGGACGGGACCTTCGGGCGCTTATTTTTGGGCGCGGCAGTGCCCGCGGCCTATTTTTGGCACACGGAGGCCCCTCGCAAAGTCTGGCCCCATTCCGAGTCCGGCGGACGAACTTGGCCAGCCCCTCCCCCCAAGGCTATAGCCCACCCGTTTTTTGGGCATTTTTGCGGCGGACGAACTTGGGGACGGGACCTTCGGGCGCTTATTTTTGGGCGCGGCAGTGCCCGCGGCCTATTTTTGGCACACGGAGGCCCCTCGCAAAGTCTGGCCCCATTCCGAGTCCGGCGGACGAACTTGGCCAGCCCCTCCCCCCAAGGCTATAGCCCACCCGTTTTTTGGGCATTTTTGCGGCGGACGAACTTGGGGACGGGACCTTCGGGCGCTTATTTTTGGGCGCGGCAGTGCCCGCGGCCTATTTTTGGCACACGGAGGCCCCTCGCAAAGTCTGGCCCCATTCCGAGTCCGGCGGACGAACTTGGCCAGCCCCTCCCCCCAAGGCTATAGCCCACCCGTTTTTTGGGCATTTTTGCGGCGGACGAACTTGGGGACGGGACCTTCGGGCGCTTATTTTTGGGCGCGGCAGTGCCCGCGGCCTATTTTTGGCACACGGAGGCCCCTCGCAAAGTCTGGCCCCATTCCGAGTCCGGCGGACGAACTTGGCCAGCCCCTCCCCCCAAGGCTATAGCCCACCCGTTTTTTGGGCATTTTTGCGGCGGACGAACTTGGGGACGGGACCTTCGGGCGCTTATTTTTGGGCGCGGCAGTGCCCGCGGCCTATTTTTGGCACACGGAGGCCCCTCGCAAAGTCTGGCCCCATTCCGAGTCCGGCGGACGAACTTGGCCAGCCCCTCCCCCCAAGGCTATAGCCCACCCGTTTTTTGGGCATTTTTGCGGCGGACGAACTTGGGGACGGGACCTTCGGGCGCTTATTTTTGGGCGCGGCAGTGCCCGCGGCCTATTTTTGGCACACGGAGGCCCCTCGCAAAGTCTGGCCCCATTCCGAGTCCGGCGGACGAACTTGGCCAGCCCCTCCCCCCAAGGCTATAGCCCACCCGTTTTTTGGGCATTTTTGCGGCGGACGAACTTGGGGACGGGACCTTCGGGCGCTTATTTTTGGGCGCGGCAGTGCCCGCGGCCTATTTTTGGCACACGGAGGCCCCTCGCAAAGTCTGGCCCCATTCCGAGTCCGGCGGACGAACTTGGCCAGCCCCTCCCCCCAAGGCTATAGCCCACCCGTTTTTTGGGCATTTTTGCGGCGGACGAACTTGGGGACGGGACCTTCGGGCGCTTATTTTTGGGCGCGGCAGTGCCCGCGGCCTATTTTTGGCACACGGAGGCCCCTCGCAAAGTCTGGCCCCATTCCGAGTCCGGCGGACGAACTTGGCCAGCCCCTCCCCCCAAGGCTATAGCCCACCCGTTTTTTGGGCATTTTTGCGGCGGACGAACTTGGGGACGGGACCTTCGGGCGCTTATTTTTGGGCGCGGCAGTGCCCGCGGCCTATTTTTGGCACACGGAGGCCCCTCGCAAAGTCTGGCCCCATTCCGAGTCCGGCGGACGAACTTGGCCAGCCCCTCCCCCCAAGGCTATAGCCCACCCGTTTTTTGGGCATTTTTGCGGCGGACGAACTTGGGGACGGGACCTTCGGGCGCTTATTTTTGGGCGCGGCAGTGCCCGCGGCCTATTTTTGGCACACGGAGGCCCCTCGCAAAGTCTGGCCCCATTCCGAGTCCGGCGGACGAACTTGGCCAGCCCCTCCCCCCAAGGCTATAGCCCACCCGTTTTTTGGGCATTTTTGCGGCGGACGAACTTGGGGACGGGACCTTCGGGCGCTTATTTTTGGGCGCGGCAGTGCCCGCGGCCTATTTTTGGCACACGGAGGCCCCTCGCAAAGTCTGGCCCCATTCCGAGTCCGGCGGACGAACTTGGCCAGCCCCTCCCCCCAAGGCTATAGCCCACCCGTTTTTTGGGCATTTTTTGCGGCGGACGAACTTGGGGACGGGACCTTCGGGCGCTTATTTTTGGGCGCGGCAGTGCCCGCGGCCTATTTTTGGCACACGGAGGCCCCTCGCAAAGTCTGGCCCCATTCCGAGTCCGGCGGACGAACTTGGCCAGCCCCTCCCCCCAAGGCTATAGCCCACCCGTTTTTTGGGCATTTTTGCGGCGGACGAACTTGGGGACGGGACCTTCGGGCGCTTATTTTTGGGCGCGGCAGTGCCCGCGGCCTATTTTTGGCACACGGAGGCCCCTCGCAAAGTCTGGCCCCATTCCGAGTCCGGCGGACGAACTTGGCCAGCCCCTCCCCCAAGGCTATAGCCCACCCGTTTTTTGGGCATTTTTGCGGCGGACGAACTTGGGGACGGGACCTTCGGGCGCTTATTTTTGGGCGCGGCAGTGCCCGCGGCCTATTTTTGGCACACGGAGGCCCCTCGCAAAGTCTGGCCCCATTCCGAGTCCGGCGGACGAACTTGGCCAGCCCCTCCCCCCAAGGCTATAGCCCACCCGTTTTTTGGGCATTTTTGCGGCGGACGAACTTGGGGACGGGACCTTCGGGCGCTTATTTTTGGGCGCGGCAGTGCCCGCGGCCTATTTTTGGCACACGGAGGCCCCTCGCAAAGTCTGGCCCCATTCCGAGTCCGGCGGACGAACTTGGCCAGCCCCTCCCCCCAAGGCTATAGCCCACCCGTTTTTTGGGCATTTTTGCGGCGGACGAACTTGGGGACGGGACCTTCGGGCGCTTATTTTTGGGCGCGGCAGTGCCCGCGGCCTATTTTTGGCACACGGAGGCCCCTCGCAAAGTCTGGCCCCATTCCGAGTCCGGCGGACGAACTTGGCCAGCCCCTCCCCCCAAGGCTATAGCCCACCCGTTTTTTGGGCATTTTTGCGGCGGACGAACTTGGGGACGGGACCTTCGGGCGCTTATTTTTGGGCGCGGCAGTGCCCGCGGCCTATTTTTGGCACACGGAGGCCCCTCGCAAAGTCTGGCCCCATTCCGAGTCCGGCGGACGAACTTGGCCAGCCCCTCCCCCCAAGGCTATAGCCCACCCGTTTTTTGGGCATTTTTGCGGCGGACGAACTTGGGGACGGGACCTTCGGGCGCTTATTTTTGGGCGCGGCAGTGCCCGCGGCCTATTTTTGGCACACGGAGGCCCCTCGCAAAGTCTGGCCCCATTCCGAGTCCGGCGGACGAACTTGGCCAGCCCCTCCCCCAAGGCTATAGCCCACCCGTTTTTTGGGCATTTTTGCGGCGGACGAACTTGGGGACGGGACCTTCGGGCGCTTATTTTTGGGCGCGGCAGTGCCCGCGGCCTATTTTTGGCACACGGAGGCCCCTCGCAAAGTCTGGCCCCATTCCGAGTCCGGCGGACGAACTTGGCCAGCCCCTCCCCCCAAGGCTATAGCCCACCCGTTTTTTGGGCATTTTTGCGGCGGACGAACTTGGGGACGGGACCTTCGGGCGCTTATTTTTGGGCGCGGCAGTGCCCGCGGCCTATTTTTGGCACACGGAGGCCCCTCGCAAAGTCTGGCCCCATTCCGAGTCCGGCGGACGAACTTGGCCAGCCCCTCCCCCCAAGGCTATAGCCCACCCGTTTTTTGGGCATTTTTGCGGCGGACGAACTTGGGGACGGGACCTTCGGGCGCTTATTTTTGGGCGCGGCAGTGCCCGCGGCCTATTTTTGGCACACGGAGGCCCCTCGCAAAGTCTGGCCCCATTCCGAGTCCGGCGGACGAACTTGGCCAGCCCCTCCCCCCAAGGCTATAGCCCACCCGTTTTTTGGGCATTTTTGCGGCGGACGAACTTGGGGACGGGACCTTCGGGCGCTTATTTTTGGGCGCGGCAGTGCCCGCGGCCTATTTTTGGCACACGGAGGCCCCTCGCAAAGTCTGGCCCCATTCCGAGTCCGGCGGACGAACTTGGCCAGCCCCTCCCCCCAAGGCTATAGCCCACCCGTTTTTTGGGCATTTTTGCGGCGGACGAACTTGGGGACGGGACCTTCGGGCGCTTATTTTTGGGCGCGGCAGTGCCCGCGGCCTATTTTTGGCACACGGAGGCCCCTCGCAAAGTCTGGCCCCATTCCGAGTCCGGCGGACGAACTTGGCCAGCCCCTCCCCCCAAGGCTATAGCCCACCCGTTTTTTGGGCATTTTTGCGGCGGACGAACTTGGGGACGGGACCTTCGGGCGCTTATTTTTGGGCGCGGCAGTGCCCGCGGCCTATTTTTGGCACACGGAGGCCCCTCGCAAAGTCTGGCCCCATTCCGAGTCCGGCGGACGAACTTGGCCAGCCCCTCCCCCCAAGGCTATAGCCCACCCGTTTTTTGGGCATTTTTGCGGCGGACGAACTTGGGGACGGGACCTTCGGGCGCTTATTTTTGGGCGCGGCAGTGCCCGCGGCCTATTTTTGGCACACGGAGGCCCCTCGCAAAGTCTGGCCCCATTCCGAGTCCGGCGGACGAACTTGGCCAGCCCCTCCCCCCAAGGCTATAGCCCACCCGTTTTTTGGGCATTTTTGCGGCGGACGAACTTGGGGACGGGACCTTCGGGCAGCTTATTTTTGGGCGCGGCAGTGCCCGCGGCCTATTTTTGGCACACGGAGGCCCCTCGCAAAGTCTGGCCCCATTCCGAGTCCGGCGGACGAACTTGGCCAGCCCCTCCCCCAAGGCTATAGCCCACCCGTTTTTTGGGCATTTTTGCGGCGGACGAACTTGGGGACGGGACCTTCGGGCGCTTATATTTTGGGCGCGGCAGTGCCCGCGGCCTATTTTTGGCACACGGAGGCCCCCTCGCAAAGTCTGGCCCCATTCCGAGTCCGGCGGACGAACTTGGCCAGCCCCTCCCCCCAAGGCTATAGCCCACCCGTTTTTTGGGCATTTTTGCGGCGGACGAACTTGGGGACGGGACCTTCGGGCGCTTATTTTTGGGCGCAGCAGTGCCCGCAGCCTATTTTTGGCACACGGAGGCCCCTCGCAAAGTCTGGCCCCATTCCGAGTCCGGCGGACGAACTTGGCCAGCCCCTCCCCCCAAGGCTATAGCCCACCCGTTTTTTGGGCATTTTTGCGGCGGACGAACTTGGGGACGGGACCTTCGGGCGCTTATTTTTGGGCGCGGCAGTGCCCGCGGCCTATTTTTGGCACACGGAGGCCCCTCGCAAAGTCTGGCCCCATTCCGAGTCCGGCGGACGAACTTGGCCAGCCCCTCCCCCCAAGGCTATAGCCCACCCATTTTTTGGGCATTTTTGCGGCGGACGAACTTGGGGACGGGACCTTCGGGCGCTTATTTTTGGGCGCGGCAGTGCCCGCGGCCTATTTTTGGCACACGGAGGCCCCTCGCAAAAGTCTGGCCCCATTCCGAGTCCGGCGGACGAACTTGGCCAGCCCCTCCCCCCAAGGCTATACCCCACCCGTTTTTTGGGGCATTTTTGCGGCGGACGAACTTGGGGACGGGACCTTCGGGCGCTTATTTTTGGGCGCGGCAGTGCCCGCGGCCTATTTTTGGCACACGGAGGCCCCTCGCAAAGTCTGGCCCATTCCGAGTCCGGCGGACGAACTTGGCCAGCCCCTCCCCCAAGGCTATAGCCCACCCGTTTTTTGGGCATTTTTGCGGCGGACGAACTTGGGGACGGGACCTTCGGGCGCTTATTTTTGGGCGCGGCAGTGCCCGCGGCCTATTTTTGGCACACGGAGGCCCCTCGCAAAGTCTGGCCCCATTCCGAGTCCGGCGGACGAACTTGGCCAGCCCCTCCCCCCAAGGCTATAGCCCACCCGTTTTTTGGGCATTTTTGCGGCGGACGAACTTGGGGACGGGACCTTCGGGCGCTTATTTTTGGGCGCGGCAGTGCCCGCGGCCTATTTTTGGCACACGGAGGCCCCTCGCAAAGTCTGGCCCCATTCCGAGTCCGGCGGACGAACTTGGCCAGCCCCTCCTCCCCCCAAGGCTATAGCCCACCCGTTTTTTGGGCATTTTTGCGGCGGACGAACTTGGGGACGGGACCTTCGGGCTTATTTTTGGGTGCGGCAGTGCCCGCGGCCTATTTTTGGCACAC
The DNA here is from genome assembly GCA_029641205.1 of Citrus maxima. Lineage (NCBI taxonomy): Eukaryota > Viridiplantae > Streptophyta > Magnoliopsida > Sapindales > Rutaceae > Citrus > Citrus maxima. Next base: position 62,216 of record CM056374.1, read on the forward strand.
GGAGGCCCCTCGTAAAGTCTGGCCCCATTCCGAGTCCGGCGGAGGAACTTGGGGACGGGACCTTCGGGCGCTTATTTTTGGTCGCGGCAGTGCCCGCGACCTATTTTTGGCACACGGAGGCCCCTCGCAAAGTCTGGCCCCATTCCGAGTCCGGCGGACGAACTTGGCCAGCCCCTCCCCCCAAGGCTATAGCCCACCCGTGTTTTGGGCATTTTTGCGGCGGACGAACTTGGGGACGGGACCCTTTGGGTGCTTATTTAGGGCGCGGCAGTGCCCGCGGCGTTTTTTTTGGCACATCGGCAGCCCCCTCCCAAAGTCTGGCCCCATTCCGAGTCCGGCGAACTTGGGGACGGGACCTTCGGGCGCTTATTTTTGGGCGCGGCAGTGCCCGCGGCCTATTTTTGGCACACGGAGGCCCCTCGCAAAGTCTGGCCCCATTCCGAGTCCGGCGGACGAACTTGGCCAGCCCCTCCCCCCAAGGCTATAGCCCACCCGTTTTTTGGGCATTTTTGCGGCGGACGAACTTGGGGACGGGACCTTCGGGCGCTTATTTTTTGGGCGCGGCAGTGCCCGCGGCCTATTTTTGGCACACGGAGGCCCCTCGCAAAGTCTGGCCCCATTCCGAGTCCGGCGGACGAACTTGGCCAGCCCCTCCCCCCAAGGCTATAGCCCACCCGTTTTTTGGGCATTTTTGCGGCGGACGAACTTGGGGACGGGACCTTCGGGCAGTTATTTTTGGGCGCGGCAGTGCCCGCGGCCTATTTTTGGCACACGGAGGCCCCTCGCAAAGTCTGGCCCCATTCCGAGTCCGGCGGACGAACTTGGCCAGCCCCTCCCCCCAAGGCTATAGCCCACCCGTTTTTTGGGCATTTTTGCGGCGGACGAACTTGGGGGACGGGACCTTCGGGCGCTTATTTTTGGGCGCGGCAGTGCCCGCGGCCTATTTTTGGCACACGGAGGCCCCTCGCAAAGTCTGGCCCCATTCCGAGTCCGGCGGACGAACTTGGCCAGCCCCTCCCCCCAAGGCTATAGCCCACCCGTTTTTTGGGCATTTTTGCGGCGGACGAACTTGGGGACGGGACCTTCGGGCGCTTATTTTTGGGCGCGGCAGTGCCCGCGGCCTATTTTTGGCACACGGAGGCCCCTCGCAAAGTCTGGCCCCATTCCGAGTCCGGCGGACGAACTTGGCCAGCCCCTCCCCCCAAGGCTATAGCCCACCCGTTTTTTGGGCATTTTTGCGGCGGACGAACTTGGGGACGGGACCTTCGGGCGCTTATTTTTGGGCGCGGCAGTGCCCGCGGCCTATTTTTGGCACACGGAGGCCCCTCGCAAAGTCTGGCCCCATTCCGAGTCCGGCGGACGAACTTGGCCAGCCCCTCCCCCCAAGGCTATAGCCCACCCGTTTTTTGGGCATTTTTGCGGCGGACGAACTTGGGGACGGGACCTTCGGGCGCTTATTTTTGGGCGCGGCAGTGCCCGCGGCCTATTTTTGGCACACGGAGGCCCCTCGCAAAGTCTGGCCCCATTCCGAGTCCGGCGGACGAACTTGGCCAGCCCCTCCCCCCAAGGCTATAGCCCACCCGTTTTTTGGGCATTTTTGCGGCGGACGAACTTGGGGACGGGACCTTTCGGGCGCTTATTTTTGGGCGCGGCAGTGCCCGCGGCCTATTTTTGGCACACGGAGGCCCCTCGCAAAGTCTGGCCCCATTCCGAGTCCGGCGGACGAACTTGGCCAGCCCCTCCCCCCAAGGCTATAGCCCACCCGTTTTTTGGGCATTTTTGCGGCGGACGAACTTGGGGACGGGACCTTCGGGCGCTTATTTTTGGGCGCGGCAGTGCCCGCGGCCTATTTTTGGCACACGGAGGCCCCTCGCAAAGTCTGGCCCCATTCCGAGTCCGGCGGACGAACTTGGCCAGCCCCTCCCCCCAAGGCTATAGCCCACCCGTTTTTTGGGCATTTTTGCGGCGGACGAACTTGGGGACGGGACCTTCGGGCGCTTATTTTTGGGCGCGGCAGTGCCCGCGGCCTATTTTTGGCACACGGAGGCCCCTCGCAAAGTCTGGCCCCATTCCGAGTCCGGCGGACGAACTTGGCCAGCCCCTCCCCCCAAGGCTATAGCCCACCCGTTTTTTGGGCATTTTTGCGGCGGACGAACTTGGGGACGGGACCTTCGGGCGCTTATTTTTGGGCGCGGCAGTGCCCGCGGCCTATTTTTGGCACACGGAGGCCCCTCGCAAAGTCTGGCCCCATTCCGAGTCCGGCGGACGAACTTGGCCAGCCCCTCCCCCCAAGGCTATAGCCCACCCGTTTTTTGGGCATTTTTGCGGCGGACGAACTTGGGGACGGGACCTTCGGGCGCTTATTTTTGGGCGCGGCAGTGCCCGCGGCCTATTTTTGGCACACGGAGGCCCCTCGCAAAGTCTGGCCCCATTCCGAGTCCGGCGGACGAACTTGGCCAGCCCCTCCCCCCAAGGCTATAGCCCACCCGTTTTTTGGGCATTTTTGCGGCGGACGAACTTGGGGACGGGACCTTCGGGCGCTTATTTTTGGGCGCGGCAGTGCCCGCGGCCTATTTTTGGCACACGGAGGCCCCTCGCAAAGTCTGGCCCCATTCCGAGTCCGGCGGACGAACTTGGCCAGCCCCTCCCCCCAAGGCTATAGCCCACCCGTTTTTTGGGCATTTTTGCGGCGGACGAACTTGGGGACGGGACCTTCGGGCGCTTATTTTTGGGCGCGGCAGTGCCCGCGGCCTATTTTTGGCACACGGAGGCCCCTCGCAAAGTCTGGCCCCATTCCGAGTCCGGCGGACGAACTTGGCCAGCCCCTCCCCCCAAGGCTATAGCCCACCCGTTTTTTGGGCATTTTTGCGGCGGACGAACTTGGGGACGGGACCTTCGGGCGCTTATTTTTGGGCGCGGCAGTGCCCGCGGCCTATTTTTGGCACACGGAGGCCCCTCGCAAAGTCTGGCCCCATTCCGAGTCCGGCGGACGAACTTGGCCAGCCCCTCCCCCCAAGGCTATAGCCCACCCGTTTTTTGGGCATTTTTGCGGCGGACGAACTTGGGGACGGGACCTTCGGGCGCTTATTTTTGGGCGCGGCAGTGCCCGCGGCCTATTTTTGGCACACGGAGGCCCCTCGCAAAGTCTGGCCCCATTCCGAGTCCGGCGGACGAACTTGGCCAGCCCCTCCCCCCAAGGCTATAGCCCACCCGTTTTTTGGGCATTTTTGCGGCGGACGAACTTGGGGACGGGACCTTCGGGCGCTTATTTTTGGGCGCGGCAGTGCCCGCGGCCTATTTTTGGCACACGGAGGCCCCTCGCAAAGTCTGGCCCCATTCCGAGTCCGGCGGACGAACTTGGCCAGCCCCTCCCCCCAAGGCTATAGCCCACCCGTTTTTTGGGCATTTTTGCGGCGGACGAACTTGGGGACGGGACCTTCGGGAGTTTATTTTTGGGCGCGGCAGTGCCCGCGGCCTATTTTTGGCACACGGAGGCCCCTCGCAAAGTCTGGCCCCATTCCGAGTCCGGCGGACGAACTTGGCCAGCCCCTCCCCCCAAGGCTATAGCCCACCCGTTTTTTGGGCATTTTTGCGGCGGACGAACTTGGGGACGGGACCTTCGGGCGCTTATTTTTTGGGCGCGGCAGTGCCCGCGGCCTATTTTTGGCACACGGAGGCCCCTCGCAAAGTCTGGCCCCATTCCGAGTCCGGCGGACGAACTTGGCCAGCCCCTCCCCCCAAGGCTATAGCCCACCCGTTTTTTGGGCATTTTTGCGGCGGACGAACTTGGGGACGGGACCTTCGGGCGCTTATTTTTGGGCGCGGCAGTGCCCGCGGCCTATTTTTGGCACACGGAGGCCCCTCGCAAAGTCTGGCCCCATTCCGAGTCCGGCGGACGAACTTGGCCAGCCCCTCCCCCCAAGGCTATAGCCCACCCGTTTTTTGGGCATTTTTGCGGCGGACGAACTTGGGGACGGGACCTTCGGGCGCTTATTTTTGGGCGCGGCAGTGCCCGCGGCCTATTTTTGGCACACGGAGGCCCCTCGCAAAGTCTGGCCCCATTCCGAGTCCGGCGGACGAACTTGGCCAGCCCCTCCCCCCAAGGCTATAGCCCACCCGTTTTTTGGGCATTTTTGCGGCGGACGAACTTGGGGACGGGACCTTCGGGCGCTTATTTTTGGGCGCGGCAGTGCCCGCGGCCTATTTTTGGCACACGGAGGCCCCTCGCAAAGTCTGGCCCCATTCCGAGTCCGGCGGACGAACTTGGCCAGCCCCTCCCCCCAAGGCTATAGCCCACCCGTTTTTTGGGCATTTTTGCGGCGGGACGAACTTGGGGACGGGACCTTCGGGCGCTTATTTTTGGGCGCGGCAGTGCCCGCGGCCTATTTTTGGCACACGGAGGCCCCTCGCAAAGTCTGGCCCCATTCCGAGTCCGGCGGACGAACTTGGCCAGCCCCTCCCCCCAAGGCTATAGCCCACCCGTTTTTTGGGCATTTTTGCGGCGGACGAACTTGGGGACGGGACCTTCGGGCGCTTATTTTTGGGCGCGGCAGTGCCCGCGGCCTATTTTTGGCACACGGAGGCCCCTCGCAAAGTCTGGCCCCATTCCGAGTCCGGCGGACGAACTTGGCCAGCCCCTCCCCCCAAGGCTATAGCCCACCCGTTTTTTGGGCATTTTTGCGGCGGACGAACTTGGGGACGGGACCTTCGGGCGCTTATTTTTGGGCGCGGCAGTGCCCGCGGCCTATTTTTGGCACACGGAGGCCCCTCGCAAAGTCTGGCCCCATTCCGAGTCCGGCGGACGAACTTGGCCAGCCCCTCCCCCCAAGGCTATAGCCCACCCGTTTTTTGGGCATTTTTGCGGCGGACGAACTTGGGGACGGGACCTTCGGGCGCTTATTTTTTGGGCGCGGCAGTGCCCGCGGCCTATTTTTGGCACACGGAGGCCCCTCGCAAAGTCTGGCCCCATTCCGAGTCCGGCGGACGAACTTGGCCAGCCCCTCCCCCCAAGGCTATAGCCCACCCGTTTTTTTGGGCATTTTTGCGGCGGACGAACTTGGGGACGGGACCTTCGGGCGCTTATTTTTGGGCGCGGCAGTGCCCGCGGCCTATTTTTGGCACACGGAGGCCCCTCGCAAAGTCTGGCCCCATTCCGAGTCCGGCGGACGAACTTGGCCAGCCCCTCCCCCCAAGGCTATAGCCCACCCGTTTTTTGGGCATTTTTGCGGCGGACGAACTTGGGGACGGGACCTTCGGGCGCTTATTTTTGGGCGCGGCAGTGCCCGCGGCCTATTTTTGGCACACGGAGGCCCCTCGCAAAGTCTGGCCCCATTCCGAGTCCGGCGGACGAACTTGGCCAGCCCCTCCCCCCAAGGCTATAGCCCACCCGTTTTTTGGGCATTTTTGCGGCGGACGAACTTGGGGACGGGACCTTCGGGCGCTTATTTTTGGGCGCGGCAGTGCCCGCGGCCTATTTTTGGCACACGGAGGCCCCTCGCAAAGTCTGGCCCCATTCCGAGTCCGGCGGACGAACTTGGCCAGCCCCTCCCCCCAAGGCTATAGCCCACCCGTTTTTTTGGGCATTTTTGCGGCGGACGAACTTGGGGACGGGACCTTCGGGCGCTTATTTTTGGGCGCGGCAGTGCCCGCGGCCTATTTTTGGCACACGGAGGCCCCTCGCAAAGTCTGGCCCCATTCCGAGTCCGGCGGACGAACTTGGCCAGCCCCTCCCCCCAAGGCTATAGCCCACCCGTTTTTTGGGCATTTTTGCGGCGGACGAACTTGGGACGGGACCTTCGGGCGCTTATTTTTGGGCGCGGCAGTGCCCGCGGCCTATTTTTGGCACACGGAGGCCCCTCGCAAAGTCTGGCCCCATTCCGAGTCCGGCGGACGAACTTGGCCAGCCCCTCCCCCAAGGCTATAGCCCACCCGTTTTTTGGGCATTTTTGCGGCGGACGAACTTGGGGACGGGACCTTCGGGCGCTTATTTTTGGGCGCGGCAGTGCCCGCGGCCTATTTTTGGCACACGGAGGCCCCTCGCAAAGTCTGGCCCCATTCCGAGTCCGGCGGACGAACTTGGCCAGCCCCTCCCCCCAAGGCTATAGCCCACCCGTTTTTTGGGCATTTTTTACGGCGGACGAACTTGGGGACGGGACCTTCGGCGCTTATTTTTGGGCGCGGCAGTGCCCACGGCCTATTTTTGGCACACGGAGGCCCCTCGCAAAGTCTGGCCCCATTCCGAGTCCGGCGGACGAACTTGGCCAGCCCCTCCCCCCAAGGCTATAGCCCACCCGTTTTTTGGGCATTTTTGCGGCGGACGAACTTGGGGACGGGACCTTCGGGCGCTTATTTTTTTGGTGCGGCAGTGCCCGCGGCCTATTTTTGGCACACGGAGGCCCCTCGCAAAGTCTGGCCCCATTCCGAGTCCGGCGGACGAACTTGGCCAGCCCCTCCCCCCAAGGCTATAGCCCACCCGTTTTTTGGGCATTTTTGCGGCGGACGAACTTGGGGACGGGACCTTCGGGCGTTATTTTTGGGCGCGGCATTGCACGCGGCCTATTTTTGGCACACGGTGGGCCCCTCGCAAAGTCTGGCCCCATTTCGAGTCCGGCGGACGAACTTGGCCAGCCCCTCCCCCCAAGGCTATAGCCCACCCATTTTTTGGGCATTTTTGCG
>CM056374.1:68990-149718 GCA_029641205.1 Citrus maxima
CGGGCACTTATTTTTGGGCGCGGCAGTGCCCGCGGCCTATTTTTGGCACACGGAGGCCCCTCGCAAAGTCTGGCCCCATTCCGAGTCCGGCGGACGAACTTGGCCAGCCCCTCCCCCCAAGGCTATAGCCCACCCGTTTTTTGGGCATTTTTGCGGCGGACGAACTTGGGGACGGGACCTTCGGGCGCTTATTTTTGGGCGCGGCAGTGCCCGCGGCCTATTTTTGGCACACGGAGGCCCCTCGCAAAGTCTGGCCCCATTCCGAGTCCGGCGGACGAACTTGGCCAGCCCCTCCCCCCAAGGCTATAGCCCACCCGTTTTTTGGGCATTTTTGCGGCGGACGAACTTGGGGACGGGACCTTCGGGCGCTTATTTTTGGGCGCGGCAGTGCCCGCGGCCTATTTTTGGCACACGGAGGCCCCTCGCAAAGTCTGGCCCCATTCCGAGTCCGGCGGACGAACTTGGCCAGCCCCTCCCCCCAAGGCTATAGCCCACCCGTTTTTTGGGCATTTTTGCGGCGGACGAACTTGGGGACGGGACCTTCGGGCGCTTATTTTTGGGCGCGGCAGTGCCCGCGGCCTATTTTTGGCACACGGAGGCCCCTCGCAAAGTCTGGCCCCATTCCGAGTCCGGCGGACGAACTTGGCCAGCCCCTCCCCCCAAGGCTATAGCCCACCCGTTTTTTGGGCATTTTTGCGGCGGACGAACTTGGGGACGGGACCTTCGGGCGCTTATTTTTGGGCGCGGCAGTGCCCGCGGCCTATTTTTGGCACACGGAGGCCCCTCGCAAAGTCTGGCCCCATTCCGAGTCCGGCGGACGAACTTGGCCAGCCCCTCCCCCCAAGGCTATAGCCCACCCGTTTTTTGGGCATTTTTGCGGCGGACGAACTTGGGGACGGGACCTTCGGGCGCTTATTTTTGGGCGCGGCAGTGCCCGCGGCCTATTTTTGGCACACGGAGGCCCCTCGCAAAGTCTGGCCCCATTCCGAGTCCGGCGGACGAACTTGGCCAGCCCCTCCCCCCAAGGCTATAGCCCACCCGTTTTTTGGGCATTTTTGCGGCGGACGAACTTGGGGACGGGACCTTCGGGCGCTTATTTTTGGGCGCGGCAGTGCCCGCGGCCTATTTTTGGCACACGGAGGCCCCTCGCAAAGTCTGGCCCCATTCCGAGTCCGGCGGACGAACTTGGCCAGCCCCTCCCCCCAAGGCTATAGCCCACCCGTTTTTTGGGCATTTTTGCGGCGGACGAACTTGGGGACGGGACCTTCGGGCGCTTATTTTTGGGCGCGGCAGTGCCCGCGGCCTATTTTTGGCACACGGAGGCCCCTCGCAAAGTCTGGCCCCATTCCGAGTCCGGCGGACGAACTTGGCCAGCCCCTCCCCCCAAGGCTATAGCCCACCCGTTTTTTGGGCATTTTTGCGGCGGACGAACTTGGGGACGGGACCTTCGGGCGCTTATTTTTGGGCGCGGCAGTGCCCGCGGCCTATTTTTGGCACACGGAGGCCCCTCGCAAAGTCTGGCCCCATTCCGAGTCCGGCGGACGAACTTGGCCAGCCCCTCCCCCCAAGGCTATAGCCCACCCGTTTTTTGGGCATTTTTGCGGCGGACGAACTTGGGGACGGGACCTTCGGGCGCTTATTTTTGGGCGCGGCAGTGCCCGCGGCCTATTTTTGGCACACGGAGGCCCCTCGCAAAGTCTGGCCCCATTCCGAGTCCGGCGGACGAACTTGGCCAGCCCCTCCCCCCAAGGCTATAGCCCACCCGTTTTTTGGGCATTTTTGCGGCGGACGAACTTGGGGACGGGACCTTCGGGCGCTTATTTTTGGGCGCGGCAGTGCCCGCGGCCTATTTTTGGCACACGGAGGCCCCTCGCAAAGTCTGGCCCCATTCCGAGTCCGGCGGACGAACTTGGCCAGCCCCTCCCCCCAAGGCTATAGCCCACCCGTTTTTTGGGCATTTTTGCGGCGGACGAACTTGGGGACGGGACCTTCGGGCGCTTATTTTTGGGCGCGGCAGTGCCCGCGGCCTATTTTTGGCACACGGAGGCCCCTCGCAAAGTCTGGCCCCATTCCGAGTCCGGCGGACGAACTTGGCCAGCCCCTCCCCCCAAGGCTATAGCCCACCCGTTTTTTGGGCATTTTTGCGGCGGACGAACTTGGGGACGGGACCTTCGGGCGCTTATTTTTGGGCGCGGCAGTGCCCGCGGCCTATTTTTGGCACACGGAGGCCCCTCGCAAAGTCTGGCCCCATTCCGAGTCCGGCGGACGAACTTGGCCAGCCCCTCCCCCCAAGGCTATAGCCCACCCGTTTTTTGGGCATTTTTGCGGCGGACGAACTTGGGGACGGGACCTTCGGGCGCTTATTTTTGGGCGCGGCAGTGCCCGCGGCCTATTTTTGGCACACGGAGGCCCCTCGCAAAGTCTGGCCCCATTCCGAGTCCGGCGGACGAACTTGGCCAGCCCCTCCCCCCAAGGCTATAGCCCACCCGTTTTTTGGGCATTTTTGCGGCGGACGAACTTGGGGACGGGACCTTCGGGCGCTTATTTTTGGGCGCGGCAGTGCCCGCGGCCTATTTTTGGCACACGGAGGCCCCTCGCAAAGTCTGGCCCCATTCCGAGTCCGGCGGACGAACTTGGCCAGCCCCTCCCCCCAAGGCTATAGCCCACCCGTTTTTTGGGCATTTTTGCGGCGGACGAACTTGGGGACGGGACCTTCGGGCGCTTATTTTTGGGCGCGGCAGTGCCCGCGGCCTATTTTTGGCACACGGAGGCCCCTCGCAAAGTCTGGCCCCATTCCGAGTCCGGCGGACGAACTTGGCCAGCCCCTCCCCCCAAGGCTATAGCCCACCCGTTTTTTGGGCATTTTTGCGGCGGACGAACTTGGGGACGGGACCTTCGGGCGCTTATTTTTGGGCGCGGCAGTGCCCGCGGCCTATTTTTGGCACACGGAGGCCCCTCGCAAAGTCTGGCCCCATTCCGAGTCCGGCGGACGAACTTGGCCAGCCCCTCCCCCCAAGGCTATAGCCCACCCGTTTTTTGGGCATTTTTGCGGCGGACGAACTTGGGGACGGGACCTTCGGGCGCTTATTTTTGGGCGCGGCAGTGCCCGCGGCCTATTTTTGGCACACGGAGGCCCCTCGCAAAGTCTGGCCCCATTCCGAGTCCGGCGGACGAACTTGGCCAGCCCCTCCCCCCAAGGCTATAGCCCACCCGTTTTTTGGGCATTTTTGCGGCGGACGAACTTGGGGACGGGACCTTCGGGCGCTTATTTTTGGGCGCGGCAGTGCCCGCGGCCTATTTTTGGCACACGGAGGCCCCTCGCAAAGTCTGGCCCCATTCCGAGTCCGGCGGACGAACTTGGCCAGCCCCTCCCCCCAAGGCTATAGCCCACCCGTTTTTTGGGCATTTTTGCGGCGGACGAACTTGGGGACGGGACCTTCGGGCGCTTATTTTTGGGCGCGGCAGTGCCCGCGGCCTATTTTTGGCACACGGAGGCCCCTCGCAAAGTCTGGCCCCATTCCGAGTCCGGCGGACGAACTTGGCCAGCCCCTCCCCCCAAGGCTATAGCCCACCCGTTTTTTGGGCATTTTTGCGGCGGACGAACTTGGGGACGGGACCTTCGGGCGCTTATTTTTGGGCGCGGCAGTGCCCGCGGCCTATTTTTGGCACACGGAGGCCCCTCGCAAAGTCTGGCCCCATTCCGAGTCCGGCGGACGAACTTGGCCAGCCCCTCCCCCCAAGGCTATAGCCCACCCGTTTTTTGGGCATTTTTGCGGCGGACGAACTTGGGGACGGGACCTTCGGGCGCTTATTTTTGGGCGCGGCAGTGCCCGCGGCCTATTTTTGGCACACGGAGGCCCCTCGCAAAGTCTGGCCCCATTCCGAGTCCGGCGGACGAACTTGGCCAGCCCCTCCCCCCAAGGCTATAGCCCACCCGTTTTTTGGGCATTTTTGCGGCGGACGAACTTGGGGACGGGACCTTCGGGCGCTTATTTTTGGGCGCGGCAGTGCCCGCGGCCTATTTTTGGCACACGGAGGCCCCTCGCAAAGTCTGGCCCCATTCCGAGTCCGGCGGACGAACTTGGCCAGCCCCTCCCCCCAAGGCTATAGCCCACCCGTTTTTTGGGCATTTTTGCGGCGGACGAACTTGGGGACGGGACCTTCGGGCGCTTATTTTTGGGCGCGGCAGTGCCCGCGGCCTATTTTTGGCACACGGAGGCCCCTCGCAAAGTCTGGCCCCATTCCGAGTCCGGCGGACGAACTTGGCCAGCCCCTCCCCCCAAGGCTATAGCCCACCCGTTTTTTGGGCATTTTTGCGGCGGACGAACTTGGGGACGGGACCTTCGGGCGCTTATTTTTGGGCGCGGCAGTGCCCGCGGCCTATTTTTGGCACACGGAGGCCCCTCGCAAAGTCTGGCCCCATTCCGAGTCCGGCGGACGAACTTGGCCAGCCCCTCCCCCCAAGGCTATAGCCCACCCGTTTTTTGGGCATTTTTGCGGCGGACGAACTTGGGGACGGGACCTTCGGGCGCTTATTTTTGGGCGCGGCAGTGCCCGCGGCCTATTTTTGGCACACGGAGGCCCCTCGCAAAGTCTGGCCCCATTCCGAGTCCGGCGGACGAACTTGGCCAGCCCCTCCCCCCAAGGCTATAGCCCACCCGTTTTTTGGGCATTTTTGCGGCGGACGAACTTGGGGACGGGACCTTCGGGCGCTTATTTTTGGGCGCGGCAGTGCCCGCGGCCTATTTTTGGCACACGGAGGCCCCTCGCAAAGTCTGGCCCCATTCCGAGTCCGGCGGACGAACTTGGCCAGCCCCTCCCCCCAAGGCTATAGCCCACCCGTTTTTTGGGCATTTTTGCGGCGGACGAACTTGGGGACGGGACCTTCGGGCGCTTATTTTTGGGCGCGGCAGTGCCCGCGGCCTATTTTTGGCACACGGAGGCCCCTCGCAAAGTCTGGCCCCATTCCGAGTCCGGCGGACGAACTTGGCCAGCCCCTCCCCCCAAGGCTATAGCCCACCCGTTTTTTGGGCATTTTTGCGGCGGACGAACTTGGGGACGGGACCTTCGGGCGCTTATTTTTGGGCGCGGCAGTGCCCGCGGCCTACTTTTGGCACACGGAGGCCCCTCGCAAAGTCTGGCCCCATTCCGAGTCCGGCGGACGAACTTGGCCAGCCCCTCCCCCCAAGGCTATAGCCCACCCGTTTTTTGGGCATTTTTGCGGCGGACGAACTTGGGGACGGGACCTTCGGGCGCTTATTTTTGGGCGCGGCAGTGCCCGCGGCCTATTTTTGGCACACGGAGGCCCCTCGCAAAGTCTGGCCCCATTCCGAGTCCGGCGGACGAACTTGGCCAGCCCCTCCCCCCAAGGCTATAGCCCACCCGTTTTTTGGGCATTTTTGCGGCGGACGAACTTGGGGACGGGACCTTCGGGCGCTTATTTTTGGGCGCGGCAGTGCCCGCGGCCTATTTTTGGCACACGGAGGCCCCTCGCAAAGTCTGGCCCCATTCCGAGTCCGGCGGACGAACTTGGCCAGCCCCTCCCCCCAAGGCTATAGCCCACCCGTTTTTTGGGCATTTTTGCGGCGGACGAACTTGGGGACGGGACCTTCGGGCGCTTATTTTTGGGCGCGGCAGTGCCCGCGGCCTATTTTTGGCACACGGAGGCCCCTCGCAAAGTCTGGCCCCATTCCGAGTCCGGCGGACGAACTTGGCCAGCCCCTCCCCCCAAGGCTATAGCCCACCCGTTTTTTGGGCATTTTTGCGGCGGACGAACTTGGGGACGGGACCTTCGGGCGCTTATTTTTGGGCGCGGCAGTGCCCGCGGCCTATTTTTGGCACACGGAGGCCCCTCGCAAAGTCTGGCCCCATTCCGAGTCCGGCGGACGAACTTGGCCAGCCCCTCCCCCCAAGGCTATAGCCCACCCGTTTTTTGGGCATTTTTGCGGCGGACGAACTTGGGGACGGGACCTTCGGGCGCTTATTTTTGGGCGCGGCAGTGCCCGCGGCCTATTTTTGGCACACGGAGGCCCCTCGCAAAGTCTGGCCCCATTCCGAGTCCGGCGGACGAACTTGGCCAGCCCCTCCCCCCAAGGCTATAGCCCACCCGTTTTTTGGGCATTTTTGCGGCGGACGAACTTGGGGACGGGACCTTCGGGCGCTTATTTTTGGGCGCGGCAGTGCCCGCGGCCTATTTTTGGCACACGGAGGCCCCTCGCAAAGTCTGGCCCCATTCCGAGTCCGGCGGACGAACTTGGCCAGCCCCTCCCCCCAAGGCTATAGCCCACCCGTTTTTTGGGCATTTTTGCGGCGGACGAACTTGGGGACGGGACCTTCGGGCGCTTATTTTTGGGCGCGGCAGTGCCCGCGGCCTATTTTTGGCACACGGAGGCCCCTCGCAAAGTCTGGCCCCATTCCGAGTCCGGCGGACGAACTTGGCCAGCCCCTCCCCCCAAGGCTATAGCCCACCCGTTTTTTGGGCATTTTTGCGGCGGACGAACTTGGGGACGGGACCTTCGGGCGCTTATTTTTGGGCGCGGCAGTGCCCGCGGCCTATTTTTGGCACACGGAGGCCCCTCGCAAAGTCTGGCCCCATTCCGAGTCCGGCGGACGAACTTGGCCAGCCCCTCCCCCCAAGGCTATAGCCCACCCGTTTTTTGGGCATTTTTGCGGCGGACGAACTTGGGGACGGGACCTTCGGGCGCTTATTTTTGGGCGCGGCAGTGCCCGCGGCCTATTTTTGGCACACGGAGGCCCCTCGCAAAGTCTGGCCCCATTCCGAGTCCGGCGGACGAACTTGGCCAGCCCCTCCCCCCAAGGCTATAGCCCACCCGTTTTTTGGGCATTTTTGCGGCGGACGAACTTGGGGACGGGACCTTCGGGCGCTTATTTTTGGGCGCGGCAGTGCCCGCGGCCTATTTTTGGCACACGGAGGCCCCTCGCAAAGTCTGGCCCCATTCCGAGTCCGGCGGACGAACTTGGCCAGCCCCTCCCCCCAAGGCTATAGCCCACCCGTTTTTTGGGCATTTTTGCGGCGGACGAACTTGGGGACGGGACCTTCGGGCGCTTATTTTTGGGCGCGGCAGTGCCCGCGGCCTATTTTTGGCACACGGAGGCCCCTCGCAAAGTCTGGCCCCATTCCGAGTCCGGCGGACGAACTTGGCCAGCCCCTCCCCCCAAGGCTATAGCCCACCCGTTTTTTGGGCATTTTTGCGGCGGACGAACTTGGGGACGGGACCTTCGGGCGCTTATTTTTGGGCGCGGCAGTGCCCGCGGCCTATTTTTGGCACACGGAGGCCCCTCGCAAAGTCTGGCCCCATTCCGAGTCCGGCGGACGAACTTGGCCAGCCCCTCCCCCCAAGGCTATAGCCCACCCGTTTTTTGGGCATTTTTGCGGCGGACGAACTTGGGGACGGGACCTTCGGGCGCTTATTTTTGGGCGCGGCAGTGCCCGCGGCCTATTTTTGGCACACGGAGGCCCCTCGCAAAGTCTGGCCCCATTCCGAGTCCGGCGGACGAACTTGGCCAGCCCCTCCCCCCAAGGCTATAGCCCACCCGTTTTTTGGGCATTTTTGCGGCGGACGAACTTGGGGACGGGACCTTCGGGCGCTTATTTTTGGGCGCGGCAGTGCCCGCGGCCTATTTTTGGCACACGGAGGCCCCTCGCAAAGTCTGGCCCCATTCCGAGTCCGGCGGACGAACTTGGCCAGCCCCTCCCCCCAAGGCTATAGCCCACCCGTTTTTTGGGCATTTTTGCGGCGGACGAACTTGGGGACGGGACCTTCGGGCGCTTATTTTTGGGCGCGGCAGTGCCCGCGGCCTATTTTTGGCACACGGAGGCCCCTCGCAAAGTCTGGCCCCATTCCGAGTCCGGCGGACGAACTTGGCCAGCCCCTCCCCCCAAGGCTATAGCCCACCCGTTTTTTGGGCATTTTTGCGGCGGACGAACTTGGGGACGGGACCTTCGGGCGCTTATTTTTGGGCGCGGCAGTGCCCGCGGCCTATTTTTGGCACACGGAGGCCCCTCGCAAAGTCTGGCCCCATTCCGAGTCCGGCGGACGAACTTGGCCAGCCCCTCCCCCCAAGGCTATAGCCCACCCGTTTTTTGGGCATTTTTGCGGCGGACGAACTTGGGGACGGGACCTTCGGGCGCTTATTTTTGGGCGCGGCAGTGCCCGCGGCCTATTTTTGGCACACGGAGGCCCCTCGCAAAGTCTGGCCCCATTCCGAGTCCGGCGGACGAACTTGGCCAGCCCCTCCCCCCAAGGCTATAGCCCACCCGTTTTTTGGGCATTTTTGCGGCGGACGAACTTGGGGACGGGACCTTCGGGCGCTTATTTTTGGGCGCGGCAGTGCCCGCGGCCTATTTTTGGCACACGGAGGCCCCTCGCAAAGTCTGGCCCCATTCCGAGTCCGGCGGACGAACTTGGCCAGCCCCTCCCCCCAAGGCTATAGCCCACCCGTTTTTTGGGCATTTTTGCGGCGGACGAACTTGGGGACGGGACCTTCGGGCGCTTATTTTTGGGCGCGGCAGTGCCCGCGGCCTATTTTTGGCACACGGAGGCCCCTCGCAAAGTCTGGCCCCATTCCGAGTCCGGCGGACGAACTTGGCCAGCCCCTCCCCCCAAGGCTATAGCCCACCCGTTTTTTGGGCATTTTTGCGGCGGACGAACTTGGGGACGGGACCTTCGGGCGCTTATTTTTGGGCGCGGCAGTGCCCGCGGCCTATTTTTGGCACACGGAGGCCCCTCGCAAAGTCTGGCCCCATTCCGAGTCCGGCGGACGAACTTGGCCAGCCCCTCCCCCCAAGGCTATAGCCCACCCGTTTTTTGGGCATTTTTGCGGCGGACGAACTTGGGGACGGGACCTTCGGGCGCTTATTTTTGGGCGCGGCAGTGCCCGCGGCCTATTTTTGGCACACGGAGGCCCCTCGCAAAGTCTGGCCCCATTCCGAGTCCGGCGGACGAACTTGGCCAGCCCCTCCCCCCAAGGCTATAGCCCACCCGTTTTTTGGGCATTTTTGCGGCGGACGAACTTGGGGACGGGACCTTCGGGCGCTTATTTTTGGGCGCGGCAGTGCCCGCGGCCTATTTTTGGCACACGGAGGCCCCTCGCAAAGTCTGGCCCCATTCCGAGTCCGGCGGACGAACTTGGCCAGCCCCTCCCCCCAAGGCTATAGCCCACCCGTTTTTTGGGCATTTTTGCGGCGGACGAACTTGGGGACGGGACCTTCGGGCGCTTATTTTTGGGCGCGGCAGTGCCCGCGGCCTATTTTTGGCACACGGAGGCCCCTCGCAAAGTCTGGCCCCATTCCGAGTCCGGCGGACGAACTTGGCCAGCCCCTCCCCCCAAGGCTATAGCCCACCCGTTTTTTGGGCATTTTTGCGGCGGACGAACTTGGGGACGGGACCTTCGGGCGCTTATTTTTGGGCGCGGCAGTGCCCGCGGCCTATTTTTGGCACACGGAGGCCCCTCGCAAAGTCTGGCCCCATTCCGAGTCCGGCGGACGAACTTGGCCAGCCCCTCCCCCCAAGGCTATAGCCCACCCGTTTTTTGGGCATTTTTGCGGCGGACGAACTTGGGGACGGGACCTTCGGGCGCTTATTTTTGGGCGCGGCAGTGCCCGCGGCCTATTTTTGGCACACGGAGGCCCCTCGCAAAGTCTGGCCCCATTCCGAGTCCGGCGGACGAACTTGGCCAGCCCCTCCCCCCAAGGCTATAGCCCACCCGTTTTTTGGGCATTTTTGCGGCGGACGAACTTGGGGACGGGACCTTCGGGCGCTTATTTTTGGGCGCGGCAGTGCCCGCGGCCTATTTTTGGCACACGGAGGCCCCTCGCAAAGTCTGGCCCCATTCCGAGTCCGGCGGACGAACTTGGCCAGCCCCTCCCCCCAAGGCTATAGCCCACCCGTTTTTTGGGCATTTTTGCGGCGGACGAACTTGGGGACGGGACCTTCGGGCGCTTATTTTTGGGCGCGGCAGTGCCCGCGGCCTATTTTTGGCACACGGAGGCCCCTCGCAAAGTCTGGCCCCATTCCGAGTCCGGCGGACGAACTTGGCCAGCCCCTCCCCCCAAGGCTATAGCCCACCCGTTTTTTGGGCATTTTTGCGGCGGACGAACTTGGGGACGGGACCTTCGGGCGCTTATTTTTGGGCGCGGCAGTGCCCGCGGCCTATTTTTGGCACACGGAGGCCCCTCGCAAAGTCTGGCCCCATTCCGAGTCCGGCGGACGAACTTGGCCAGCCCCTCCCCCCAAGGCTATAGCCCACCCGTTTTTTGGGCATTTTTGCGGCGGACGAACTTGGGGACGGGACCTTCGGGCGCTTATTTTTGGGCGCGGCAGTGCCCGCGGCCTATTTTTGGCACACGGAGGCCCCTCGCAAAGTCTGGCCCCATTCCGAGTCCGGCGGACGAACTTGGCCAGCCCCTCCCCCCAAGGCTATAGCCCACCCGTTTTTTGGGCATTTTTGCGGCGGACGAACTTGGGGACGGGACCTTCGGGCGCTTATTTTTGGGCGCGGCAGTGCCCGCGGCCTATTTTTGGCACACGGAGGCCCCTCGCAAAGTCTGGCCCCATTCCGAGTCCGGCGGACGAACTTGGCCAGCCCCTCCCCCCAAGGCTATAGCCCACCCGTTTTTTGGGCATTTTTGCGGCGGACGAACTTGGGGACGGGACCTTCGGGCGCTTATTTTTGGGCGCGGCAGTGCCCGCGGCCTATTTTTGGCACACGGAGGCCCCTCGCAAAGTCTGGCCCCATTCCGAGTCCGGCGGACGAACTTGGCCAGCCCCTCCCCCCAAGGCTATAGCCCACCCGTTTTTTGGGCATTTTTGCGGCGGACGAACTTGGGGACGGGACCTTCGGGCGCTTATTTTTGGGCGCGGCAGTGCCCGCGGCCTATTTTTGGCACACGGAGGCCCCTCGCAAAGTCTGGCCCCATTCCGAGTCCGGCGGACGAACTTGGCCAGCCCCTCCCCCCAAGGCTATAGCCCACCCGTTTTTTGGGCATTTTTGCGGCGGACGAACTTGGGGACGGGACCTTCGGGCGCTTATTTTTGGGCGCGGCAGTGCCCGCGGCCTATTTTTGGCACACGGAGGCCCCTCGCAAAGTCTGGCCCCATTCCGAGTCCGGCGGACGAACTTGGCCAGCCCCTCCCCCCAAGGCTATAGCCCACCCGTTTTTTGGGCATTTTTGCGGCGGACGAACTTGGGGACGGGACCTTCGGGCGCTTATTTTTGGGCGCGGCAGTGCCCGCGGCCTATTTTTGGCACACGGAGGCCCCTCGCAAAGTCTGGCCCCATTCCGAGTCCGGCGGACGAACTTGGCCAGCCCCTCCCCCCAAGGCTATAGCCCACCCGTTTTTTGGGCATTTTTGCGGCGGACGAACTTGGGGACGGGACCTTCGGGCGCTTATTTTTGGGCGCGGCAGTGCCCGCGGCCTATTTTTGGCACACGGAGGCCCCTCGCAAAGTCTGGCCCCATTCCGAGTCCGGCGGACGAACTTGGCCAGCCCCTCCCCCCAAGGCTATAGCCCACCCGTTTTTTGGGCATTTTTGCGGCGGACGAACTTGGGGACGGGACCTTCGGGCGCTTATTTTTGGGCGCGGCAGTGCCCGCGGCCTATTTTTGGCACACGGAGGCCCCTCGCAAAGTCTGGCCCCATTCCGAGTCCGGCGGACGAACTTGGCCAGCCCCTCCCCCCAAGGCTATAGCCCACCCGTTTTTTGGGCATTTTTGCGGCGGACGAACTTGGGGACGGGACCTTCGGGCGCTTATTTTTGGGCGCGGCAGTGCCCGCGGCCTATTTTTGGCACACGGAGGCCCCTCGCAAAGTCTGGCCCCATTCCGAGTCCGGCGGACGAACTTGGCCAGCCCCTCCCCCCAAGGCTATAGCCCACCCGTTTTTTGGGCATTTTTGCGGCGGACGAACTTGGGGACGGGACCTTCGGGCGCTTATTTTTGGGCGCGGCAGTGCCCGCGGCCTATTTTTGGCACACGGAGGCCCCTCGCAAAGTCTGGCCCCATTCCGAGTCCGGCGGACGAACTTGGCCAGCCCCTCCCCCCAAGGCTATAGCCCACCCGTTTTTTGGGCATTTTTGCGGCGGACGAACTTGGGGACGGGACCTTCGGGCGCTTATTTTTGGGCGCGGCAGTGCCCGCGGCCTATTTTTGGCACACGGAGGCCCCTCGCAAAGTCTGGCCCCATTCCGAGTCCGGCGGACGAACTTGGCCAGCCCCTCCCCCCAAGGCTATAGCCCACCCGTTTTTTGGGCATTTTTGCGGCGGACGAACTTGGGGACGGGACCTTCGGGCGCTTATTTTTGGGCGCGGCAGTGCCCGCGGCCTATTTTTGGCACACGGAGGCCCCTCGCAAAGTCTGGCCCCATTCCGAGTCCGGCGGACGAACTTGGCCAGCCCCTCCCCCCAAGGCTATAGCCCACCCGTTTTTTGGGCATTTTTGCGGCGGACGAACTTGGGGACGGGACCTTCGGGCGCTTATTTTTGGGCGCGGCAGTGCCCGCGGCCTATTTTTGGCACACGGAGGCCCCTCGCAAAGTCTGGCCCCATTCCGAGTCCGGCGGACGAACTTGGCCAGCCCCTCCCCCCAAGGCTATAGCCCACCCGTTTTTTGGGCATTTTTGCGGCGGACGAACTTGGGGACGGGACCTTCGGGCGCTTATTTTTGGGCGCGGCAGTGCCCGCGGCCTATTTTTGGCACACGGAGGCCCCTCGCAAAGTCTGGCCCCATTCCGAGTCCGGCGGACGAACTTGGCCAGCCCCTCCCCCCAAGGCTATAGCCCACCCGTTTTTTGGGCATTTTTGCGGCGGACGAACTTGGGGACGGGACCTTCGGGCGCTTATTTTTGGGCGCGGCAGTGCCCGCGGCCTATTTTTGGCACACGGAGGCCCCTCGCAAAGTCTGGCCCCATTCCGAGTCCGGCGGACGAACTTGGCCAGCCCCTCCCCCCAAGGCTATAGCCCACCCGTTTTTTGGGCATTTTTGCGGCGGACGAACTTGGGGACGGGACCTTCGGGCGCTTATTTTTGGGCGCGGCAGTGCCCGCGGCCTATTTTTGGCACACGGAGGCCCCTCGCAAAGTCTGGCCCCATTCCGAGTCCGGCGGACGAACTTGGCCAGCCCCTCCCCCCAAGGCTATAGCCCACCCGTTTTTTGGGCATTTTTGCGGCGGACGAACTTGGGGACGGGACCTTCGGGCGCTTATTTTTGGGCGCGGCAGTGCCCGCGGCCTATTTTTGGCACACGGAGGCCCCTCGCAAAGTCTGGCCCCATTCCGAGTCCGGCGGACGAACTTGGCCAGCCCCTCCCCCCAAGGCTATAGCCCACCCGTTTTTTGGGCATTTTTGCGGCGGACGAACTTGGGGACGGGACCTTCGGGCGCTTATTTTTGGGCGCGGCAGTGCCCGCGGCCTATTTTTGGCACACGGAGGCCCCTCGCAAAGTCTGGCCCCATTCCGAGTCCGGCGGACGAACTTGGCCAGCCCCTCCCCCCAAGGCTATAGCCCACCCGTTTTTTGGGCATTTTTGCGGCGGACGAACTTGGGGACGGGACCTTCGGGCGCTTATTTTTGGGCGCGGCAGTGCCCGCGGCCTATTTTTGGCACACGGAGGCCCCTCGCAAAGTCTGGCCCCATTCCGAGTCCGGCGGACGAACTTGGCCAGCCCCTCCCCCCAAGGCTATAGCCCACCCGTTTTTTGGGCATTTTTGCGGCGGACGAACTTGGGGACGGGACCTTCGGGCGCTTATTTTTGGGCGCGGCAGTGCCCGCGGCCTATTTTTGGCACACGGAGGCCCCTCGCAAAGTCTGGCCCCATTCCGAGTCCGGCGGACGAACTTGGCCAGCCCCTCCCCCCAAGGCTATAGCCCACCCGTTTTTTGGGCATTTTTGCGGCGGACGAACTTGGGGACGGGACCTTCGGGCGCTTATTTTTGGGCGCGGCAGTGCCCGCGGCCTATTTTTGGCACACGGAGGCCCCTCGCAAAGTCTGGCCCCATTCCGAGTCCGGCGGACGAACTTGGCCAGCCCCTCCCCCCAAGGCTATAGCCCACCCGTTTTTTGGGCATTTTTGC
Source organism: Citrus maxima (assembly GCA_029641205.1). NCBI lineage: Eukaryota > Viridiplantae > Streptophyta > Magnoliopsida > Sapindales > Rutaceae > Citrus > Citrus maxima. The sequence goes on from CM056374.1 coordinate 83,082, forward strand.
GGCGGACGAACTTGGGGACGGGACCTTCGGGCGCTTATTTTTGGGCGCGGCAGTGCCCGCGGCCTATTTTTGGCACACGGAGGCCCCTCGCAAAGTCTGGCCCCATTCCGAGTCCGGCGGACGAACTTGGCCAGCCCCTCCCCCCAAGGCTATAGCCCACCCGTTTTTTGGGCATTTTTGCGGCGGACGAACTTGGGGACGGGACCTTCGGGCGCTTATTTTTGGGCGCGGCAGTGCCCGCGGCCTATTTTTGGCACACGGAGGCCCCTCGCAAAGTCTGGCCCCATTCCGAGTCCGGCGGACGAACTTGGCCAGCCCCTCCCCCCAAGGCTATAGCCCACCCGTTTTTTGGGCATTTTTGCGGCGGACGAACTTGGGGACGGGACCTTCGGGCGCTTATTTTTGGGCGCGGCAGTGCCCGCGGCCTATTTTTGGCACACGGAGGCCCCTCGCAAAGTCTGGCCCCATTCCGAGTCCGGCGGACGAACTTGGCCAGCCCCTCCCCCCAAGGCTATAGCCCACCCGTTTTTTGGGCATTTTTGCGGCGGACGAACTTGGGGACGGGACCTTCGGGCGCTTATTTTTGGGCGCGGCAGTGCCCGCGGCCTATTTTTGGCACACGGAGGCCCCTCGCAAAGTCTGGCCCCATTCCGAGTCCGGCGGACGAACTTGGCCAGCCCCTCCCCCCAAGGCTATAGCCCACCCGTTTTTTGGGCATTTTTGCGGCGGACGAACTTGGGGACGGGACCTTCGGGCGCTTATTTTTGGGCGCGGTAGTGCCCGCGGCCTATTTTTGGCACACGGAGGCCCCTCGCAAAGTCTGGCCCCATTCCGAGTCCGGCGGACGAACTTGGCCAGCCCCTCCCCCCAAGGCTATAGCCCACCCGTTTTTTGGGCATTTTTGCGGCGGACGAACTTGGGGACGGGACCTTCGGGCGCTTATTTTTGGGCGCGGCAGTGCCCGCGGCCTATTTTTGGCACACGGAGGCCCCTCGCAAAGTCTGGCCCCATTCCGAGTCCGGCGGACGAACTTGGCCAGCCCCTCCCCCCAAGGCTATAGCCCACCCGTTTTTTGGGCATTTTTGCGGCGGACGAACTTGGGGACGGGACCTTCGGGCGCTTATTTTTGGGCGCGGCAGTGCCCGCGGCCTATTTTTGGCACACGGAGGCCCCTCGCAAAGTCTGGCCCCATTCCGAGTCCGGCGGACGAACTTGGCCAGCCCCTCCCCCCAAGGCTATAGCCCACCCGTTTTTTGGGCATTTTTGCGGCGGACGAACTTGGGGACGGGACCTTCGGGCGCTTATTTTTGGGCGCGGCAGTGCCCGCGGCCTATTTTTGGCACACGGAGGCCCCTCGCAAAGTCTGGCCCCATTCCGAGTCCGGCGGACGAACTTGGCCAGCCCCTCCCCCCAAGGCTATAGCCCACCCGTTTTTTGGGCATTTTTGCGGCGGACGAACTTGGGGACGGGACCTTCGGGCGCTTATTTTTGGGCGCGGCAGTGCCCGCGGCCTATTTTTGGCACACGGAGGCCCCTCGCAAAGTCTGGCCCCATTCCGAGTCCGGCGGACGAACTTGGCCAGCCCCTCCCCCCAAGGCTATAGCCCACCCGTTTTTTGGGCATTTTTGCGGCGGACGAACTTGGGGACGGGACCTTCGGGCGCTTATTTTTGGGCGCGGCAGTGCCCGCGGCCTATTTTTGGCACACGGAGGCCCCTCGCAAAGTCTGGCCCCATTCCGAGTCCGGCGGACGAACTTGGCCAGCCCCTCCCCCCAAGGCTATAGCCCACCCGTTTTTTGGGCATTTTTGCGGCGGACGAACTTGGGGACGGGACCTTCGGGCGCTTATTTTTGGGCGCGGCAGTGCCCGCGGCCTATTTTTGGCACACGGAGGCCCCTCGCAAAGTCTGGCCCCATTCCGAGTCCGGCGGACGAACTTGGCCAGCCCCTCCCCCCAAGGCTATAGCCCACCCGTTTTTTGGGCATTTTTGCGGCGGACGAACTTGGGGACGGGACCTTCGGGCGCTTATTTTTGGGCGCGGCAGTGCCCGCGGCCTATTTTTGGCACACGGAGGCCCCTCGCAAAGTCTGGCCCCATTCCGAGTCCGGCGGACGAACTTGGCCAGCCCCTCCCCCCAAGGCTATAGCCCACCCGTTTTTTGGGCATTTTTGCGGCGGACGAACTTGGGGACGGGACCTTCGGGCGCTTATTTTTGGGCGCGGCAGTGCCCGCGGCCTATTTTTGGCACACGGAGGCCCCTCGCAAAGTCTGGCCCCATTCCGAGTCCGGCGGACGAACTTGGCCAGCCCCTCCCCCCAAGGCTATAGCCCACCCGTTTTTTGGGCATTTTTGCGGCGGACGAACTTGGGGACGGGACCTTCGGGCGCTTATTTTTGGGCGCGGCAGTGCCCGCGGCCTATTTTTGGCACACGGAGGCCCCTCGCAAAGTCTGGCCCCATTCCGAGTCCGGCGGACGAACTTGGCCAGCCCCTCCCCCCAAGGCTATAGCCCACCCGTTTTTTGGGCATTTTTGCGGCGGACGAACTTGGGGACGGGACCTTCGGGCGCTTATTTTTGGGCGCGGCAGTGCCCGCGGCCTATTTTTGGCACACGGAGGCCCCTCGCAAAGTCTGGCCCCATTCCGAGTCCGGCGGACGAACTTGGCCAGCCCCTCCCCCCAAGGCTATAGCCCACCCGTTTTTTGGGCATTTTTGCGGCGGACGAACTTGGGGACGGGACCTTCGGGCGCTTATTTTTGGGCGCGGCAGTGCCCGCGGCCTATTTTTGGCACACGGAGGCCCCTCGCAAAGTCTGGCCCCATTCCGAGTCCGGCGGACGAACTTGGCCAGCCCCTCCCCCCAAGGCTATAGCCCACCCGTTTTTTGGGCATTTTTGCGGCGGACGAACTTGGGGACGGGACCTTCGGGCGCTTATTTTTGGGCGCGGCAGTGCCCGCGGCCTATTTTTGGCACACGGAGGCCCCTCGCAAAGTCTGGCCCCATTCCGAGTCCGGCGGACGAACTTGGCCAGCCCCTCCCCCCAAGGCTATAGCCCACCCGTTTTTTGGGCATTTTTGCGGCGGACGAACTTGGGGACGGGACCTTCGGGGCTTATTTTTGGGCGCGGCAGTGCCCGCGGCCTATTTTTGGCACACGGAGGCCCCTCGCAAAGTCTGGCCCCATTCCGAGTCCGGCGGACGAACTTGGCCAGCCCCTCCCCCCAAGGCTATAGCCCACCCGTTTTTTGGGCATTTTTGCGGCGGACGAACTTGGGGACGGGACCTTCGGGCGCTTATTTTTGGGCGCGGCAGTGCCCGCGGCCTATTTTTGGCACACGGAGGCCCCTCGCAAAGTCTGGCCCCATTCCGAGTCCGGCGGACGAACTTGGCCAGCCCCTCCCCCCAAGGCTATAGCCCACCCGTTTTTTGGGCATTTTTGCGGCGGACGAACTTGGGGACGGGACCTTCGGGCGCTTATTTTTGGGCGCGGCAGTGCCCGCGGCCTATTTTTGGCACACGGAGGCCCCTCGCAAAGTCTGGCCCCATTCCGAGTCCGGCGGACGAACTTGGCCAGCCCCTCCCCCCAAGGCTATAGCCCACCCGTTTTTTGGGCATTTTTGCGGCGGACGAACTTGGGGACGGGACCTTCGGGCGCTTATTTTTGGGCGCGGCAGTGCCCGCGGCCTATTTTTGGCACACGGAGGCCCCTCGCAAAGTCTGGCCCCATTCCGAGTCCGGCGGACGAACTTGGCCAGCCCCTCCCCCCAAGGCTATAGCCCACCCGTTTTTTGGGCATTTTTGCGGCGGACGAACTTGGGGACGGGACCTTCGGGCGCTTATTTTTGGGCGCGGCAGTGCCCGCGGCCTATTTTTGGCACACGGAGGCCCCTCGCAAAGTCTGGCCCCATTCCGAGTCCGGCGGACGAACTTGGCCAGCCCCTCCCCCCAAGGCTATAGCCCACCCGTTTTTTGGGCATTTTTGCGGCGGACGAACTTGGGGACGGGACCTTCGGGCGCTTATTTTTGGGCGCGGCAGTGCCCGCGGCCTATTTTTGGCACACGGAGGCCCCTCGCAAAGTCTGGCCCCATTCCGAGTCCGGCGGACGAACTTGGCCAGCCCCTCCCCCCAAGGCTATAGCCCACCCGTTTTTTGGGCATTTTTGCGGCGGACGAACTTGGGGACGGGACCTTCGGGCGCTTATTTTTGGGCGCGGCAGTGCCCGCGGCCTATTTTTGGCACACGGAGGCCCCTCGCAAAGTCTGGCCCCATTCCGAGTCCGGCGGACGAACTTGGCCAGCCCCTCCCCCAAGGCTATAGCCCACCCGTTTTTTGGGCATTTTTGCGGCGGACGAACTTGGGGACGGGACCTTCGGGCGCTTATTTTTGGGCGCGGCAGTGCCCGCGGCCTATTTTTGGCACACGGAGGCCCCTCGCAAAGTCTGGCCCCATTCCGAGTCCGGCGGACGAACTTGGCCAGCCCCTCCCCCCAAGGCTATAGCCCACCCGTTTTTTGGGCATTTTTGCGGCGGACGAACTTGGGGACGGGACCTTCGGGCGCTTATTTTTGGGCGCGGCAGTGCCCGCGGCCTATTTTTGGCACACGGAGGCCCCTCGCAAAGTCTGGCCCCATTCCGAGTCCGGCGGACGAACTTGGCCAGCCCCTCCCCCCAAGGCTATAGCCCACCCGTTTTTTGGGCATTTTTGCGGCGGACGAACTTGGGGACGGGACCTTCGGGCGCTTATTTTTGGGCGCGGCAGTGCCCGCGGCCTATTTTTGGCACACGGAGGCCCCTCGCAAAGTCTGGCCCCATTCCGAGTCCGGCGGACGAACTTGGCCAGCCCCTCCCCCCAAGGCTATAGCCCACCCGTTTTTTGGGCATTTTTGCGGCGGACGAACTTGGGGACGGGACCTTCGGGCGCTTATTTTTGGGCGCGGCAGTGCCCGCGGCCTATTTTTGGCACACGGAGGCCCCTCGCAAAGTCTGGCCCCATTCCGAGTCCGGCGGACGAACTTGGCCAGCCCCTCCCCCCAAGGCTATAGCCCACCCGTTTTTTGGGCATTTTTGCGGCGGACGAACTTGGGGACGGGACCTTCGGGCGCTTATTTTTGGGCGCGGCAGTGCCCGCGGCCTATTTTTGGCACACGGAGGCCCCTCGCAAAGTCTGGCCCCATTCCGAGTCCGGCGGACGAACTTGGCCAGCCCCTCCCCCCAAGGCTATAGCCCACCCGTTTTTTGGGCATTTTTGCGGCGGACGAACTTGGGGACGGGACCTTCGGGCGCTTATTTTTGGGCGCGGCAGTGCCCGCGGCCTATTTTTGGCACACGGAGGCCCCTCGCAAAGTCTGGCCCCATTCCGAGTCCGGCGGACGAACTTGGCCAGCCCCTCCCCCCAAGGCTATAGCCCACCCGTTTTTTGGGCATTTTTGCGGCGGACGAACTTGGGGACGGGACCTTCGGGCGCTTATTTTTGGGCGCGGCAGTGCCCGCGGCCTATTTTTGGCACACGGAGGCCCCTCGCAAAGTCTGGCCCCATTCCGAGTCCGGCGGACGAACTTGGCCAGCCCCTCCCCCCAAGGCTATAGCCCACCCGTTTTTTGGGCATTTTTGCGGCGGACGAACTTGGGGACGGGACCTTCGGGCGCTTATTTTTGGGCGCGGCAGTGCCCGCGGCCTATTTTTGGCACACGGAGGCCCCTCGCAAAGTCTGGCCCCATTCCGAGTCCGGCGGACGAACTTGGCCAGCCCCTCCCCCCAAGGCTATAGCCCACCCGTTTTTTGGGCATTTTTGCGGCGGACGAACTTGGGGACGGGACCTTCGGGCGCTTATTTTTGGGCGCGGCAGTGCCCGCGGCCTATTTTTGGCACACGGAGGCCCCTCGCAAAGTCTGGCCCCATTCCGAGTCCGGCGGACGAACTTGGCCAGCCCCTCCCCCCAAGGCTATAGCCCACCCGTTTTTTGGGCATTTTTGCGGCGGACGAACTTGGGGACGGGACCTTCGGGCGCTTATTTTTGGGCGCGGCAGTGCCCGCGGCCTATTTTTGGCACACGGAGGCCCCTCGCAAAGTCTGGCCCCATTCCGAGTCCGGCGGACGAACTTGGCCAGCCCCTCCCCCCAAGGCTATAGCCCACCCGTTTTTTGGGCATTTTTGCGGCGGACGAACTTGGGGACGGGACCTTCGGGCGCTTATTTTTGGGCGCGGCAGTGCCCGCGGCCTATTTTTGGCACACGGAGGCCCCTCGCAAAGTCTGGCCCCATTCCGAGTCCGGCGGACGAACTTGGCCAGCCCCTCCCCCCAAGGCTATAGCCCACCCGTTTTTTGGGCATTTTTGCGGCGGACGAACTTGGGGACGGGACCTTCGGGCGCTTATTTTTGGGCGCGGCAGTGCCCGCGGCCTATTTTTGGCACACGGAGGCCCCTCGCAAAGTCTGGCCCCATTCCGAGTCCGGCGGACGAACTTGGCCAGCCCCTCCCCCCAAGGCTATAGCCCACCCGTTTTTTGGGCATTTTTGCGGCGGACGAACTTGGGGACGGGACCTTCGGGCGCTTATTTTTGGGCGCGGCAGTGCCCGCGGCCTATTTTTGGCACACGGAGGCCCCTCGCAAAGTCTGGCCCCATTCCGAGTCCGGCGGACGAACTTGGCCAGCCCCTCCCCCCAAGGCTATAGCCCACCCGTTTTTTGGGCATTTTTGCGGCGGACGAACTTGGGGACGGGACCTTCGGGCGCTTATTTTTGGGCGCGGCAGTGCCCGCGGCCTATTTTTGGCACACGGAGGCCCCTCGCAAAGTCTGGCCCCATTCCGAGTCCGGCGGACGAACTTGGCCAGCCCCTCCCCCCAAGGCTATAGCCCACCCGTTTTTTGGGCATTTTTGCGGCGGACGAACTTGGGGACGGGACCTTCGGGCGCTTATTTTTGGGCGCGGCAGTGCCCGCGGCCTATTTTTGGCACACGGAGGCCCCTCGCAAAGTCTGGCCCCATTCCGAGTCCGGCGGACGAACTTGGCCAGCCCCTCCCCCCAAGGCTATAGCCCACCCGTTTTTTGGGCATTTTTGCGGCGGACGAACTTGGGGACGGGACCTTCGGGCGCTTATTTTTGGGCGCGGCAGTGCCCGCGGCCTATTTTTGGCACACGGAGGCCCCTCGCAAAGTCTGGCCCCATTCCGAGTCCGGCGGACGAACTTGGCCAGCCCCTCCCCCCAAGGCTATAGCCCACCCGTTTTTTGGGCATTTTTGCGGCGGACGAACTTGGGGACGGGACCTTCGGGCGCTTATTTTTGGGCGCGGCAGTGCCCGCGGCCTATTTTTGGCACACGGAGGCCCCTCGCAAAGTCTGGCCCCATTCCGAGTCCGGCGGACGAACTTGGCCAGCCCCTCCCCCCAAGGCTATAGCCCACCCGTTTTTTGGGCATTTTTGCGGCGGACGAACTTGGGGACGGGACCTTCGGGCGCTTATTTTTGGGCGCGGCAGTGCCCGCGGCCTATTTTTGGCACACGGAGGCCCCTCGCAAAGTCTGGCCCCATTCCGAGTCCGGCGGACGAACTTGGCCAGCCCCTCCCCCCAAGGCTATAGCCCACCCGTTTTTTGGGCATTTTTGCGGCGGACGAACTTGGGGACGGGACCTTCGGGCGCTTATTTTTGGGCGCGGCAGTGCCCGCGGCCTATTTTTGGCACACGGAGGCCCCTCGCAAAGTCTGGCCCCATTCCGAGTCCGGCGGACGAACTTGGCCAGCCCCTCCCCCCAAGGCTATAGCCCACCCGTTTTTTGGGCATTTTTGCGGCGGACGAACTTGGGGACGGGACCTTCGGGCGCTTATTTTTGGGCGCGGCAGTGCCCGCGGCCTATTTTTGGCACACGGAGGCCCCTCGCAAAGTCTGGCCCCATTCCGAGTCCGGCGGACGAACTTGGCCAGCCCCTCCCCCCAAGGCTATAGCCCACCCGTTTTTTGGGCATTTTTGCGGCGGACGAACTTGGGGACGGGACCTTCGGGCGCTTATTTTTGGGCGCGGCAGTGCCCGCGGCCTATTTTTGGCACACGGAGGCCCCTCGCAAAGTCTGGCCCCATTCCGAGTCCGGCGGACGAACTTGGCCAGCCCCTCCCCCCAAGGCTATAGCCCACCCGTTTTTTGGGCATTTTTGCGGCGGACGAACTTGGGGACGGGACCTTCGGGCGCTTATTTTTGGGCGCGGCAGTGCCCGCGGCCTATTTTTGGCACACGGAGGCCCCTCGCAAAGTCTGGCCCCATTCCGAGTCCGGCGGACGAACTTGGCCAGCCCCTCCCCCCAAGGCTATAGCCCACCCGTTTTTTGGGCATTTTTGCGGCGGACGAACTTGGGGACGGGACCTTCGGGCGCTTATTTTTGGGCGCGGCAGTGCCCGCGGCCTATTTTTGGCACACGGAGGCCCCTCGCAAAGTCTGGCCCCATTCCGAGTCCGGCGGACGAACTTGGCCAGCCCCTCCCCCCAAGGCTATAGCCCACCCGTTTTTTGGGCATTTTTGCGGCGGACGAACTTGGGGACGGGACCTTCGGGCGCTTATTTTTGGGCGCGGCAGTGCCCGCGGCCTATTTTTGGCACACGGAGGCCCCTCGCAAAGTCTGGCCCCATTCCGAGTCCGGCGGACGAACTTGGCCAGCCCCTCCCCCCAAGGCTATAGCCCACCCGTTTTTTGGGCATTTTTGCGGCGGACGAACTTGGGGACGGGACCTTCGGGCGCTTATTTTTGGGCGCGGCAGTGCCCGCGGCCTATTTTTGGCACACGGAGGCCCCTCGCAAAGTCTGGCCCCATTCCGAGTCCGGCGGACGAACTTGGCCAGCCCCTCCCCCCAAGGCTATAGCCCACCCGTTTTTTGGGCATTTTTGCGGCGGACGAACTTGGGGACGGGACCTTCGGGCGCTTATTTTTGGGCGCGGCAGTGCCCGCGGCCTATTTTTGGCACACGGAGGCCCCTCGCAAAGTCTGGCCCCATTCCGAGTCCGGCGGACGAACTTGGCCAGCCCCTCCCCCCAAGGCTATAGCCCACCCGTTTTTTGGGCATTTTTGCGGCGGACGAACTTGGGGACGGGACCTTCGGGCGCTTATTTTTGGGCGCGGCAGTGCCCGCGGCCTATTTTTGGCACACGGAGGCCCCTCGCAAAGTCTGGCCCCATTCCGAGTCCGGCGGACGAACTTGGCCAGCCCCTCCCCCCAAGGCTATAGCCCACCCGTTTTTTGGGCATTTTTGCGGCGGACGAACTTGGGGACGGGACCTTCGGGCGCTTATTTTTGGGCGCGGCAGTGCCCGCGGCCTATTTTTGGCACACGGAGGCCCCTCGCAAAGTCTGGCCCCATTCCGAGTCCGGCGGACGAACTTGGCCAGCCCCTCCCCCCAAGGCTATAGCCCACCCGTTTTTTGGGCATTTTTGCGGCGGACGAACTTGGGGACGGGACCTTCGGGCGCTTATTTTTGGGCGTGGCAGTGCCCGCGGCCTATTTTTGGCACACGGAGGCCCCTCGCAAAGTCTGGCCCCATTCCGAGTCCGGCGGACGAACTTGGCCAGCCCCTCCCCCCAAGGCTATAGCCCACCCGTTTTTTGGGCATTTTTGCGGCGGACGAACTTGGGGACGGGACCTTCGGGCGCTTATTTTTGGGCGCGGCAGTGCCCGCGGCCTATTTTTGGCACACGGAGGCCCCTCGCAAAGTCTGGCCCCATTCCGAGTCCGGCGGACGAACTTGGCCAGCCCCTCCCCCCAAGGCTATAGCCCACCCGTTTTTTGGGCATTTTTGCGGCGGACGAACTTGGGGACGGGACCTTCGGGCGCTTATTTTTGGGCGCGGCAGTGCCCGCGGCCTATTTTTGGCACACGGAGGCCCCTCGCAAAGTCTGGCCCCATTCCGAGTCCGGCGGACGAACTTGGCCAGCCCCTCCCCCCAAGGCTATAGCCCACCCGTTTTTTGGGCATTTTTGCGGCGGACGAACTTGGGGACGGGACCTTCGGGCGCTTATTTTTGGGCGCGGCAGTGCCCGCGGCCTATTTTTGGCACACGGAGGCCCCTCGCAAAGTCTGGCCCCATTCCGAGTCCGGCGGACGAACTTGGCCAGCCCCTCCCCCCAAGGCTATAGCCCACCCGTTTTTTGGGCATTTTTGCGGCGGACGAACTTGGGGACGGGACCTTCGGGCGCTTATTTTTGGGCGCGGCAGTGCCCGCGGCCTATTTTTGGCACACGGAGGCCCCTCGCAAAGTCTGGCCCCATTCCGAGTCCGGCGGACGAACTTGGCCAGCCCCTCCCCCCAAGGCTATAGCCCACCCGTTTTTTGGGCATTTTTGCGGCGGACGAACTTGGGGACGGGACCTTCGGGCGCTTATTTTTGGGCGCGGCAGTGCCCGCGGCCTATTTTTGGCACACGGAGGCCCCTCGCAAAGTCTGGCCCCATTCCGAGTCCGGCGGACGAACTTGGCCAGCCCCTCCCCCCAAGGCTATAGCCCACCCGTTTTTTGGGCATTTTTGCGGCGGACGAACTTGGGGACGGGACCTTCGGGCGCTTATTTTTGGGCGCGGCAGTGCCCGCGGCCTATTTTTGGCACACGGAGGCCCCTCGCAAAGTCTGGCCCCATTCCGAGTCCGGCGGACGAACTTGGCCAGCCCCTCCCCCCAAGGCTATAGCCCACCCGTTTTTTGGGCATTTTTGCGGCGGACGAACTTGGGGACGGGACCTTCGGGCGCTTATTTTTGGGCGCGGCAGTGCCCGCGGCCTATTTTTGGCACACGGAGGCCCCTCGCAAAGTCTGGCCCCATTCCGAGTCCGGCGGACGAACTTGGCCAGCCCCTCCCCCCAAGGCTATAGCCCACCCGTTTTTTGGGCATTTTTGCGGCGGACGAACTTGGGGACGGGACCTTCGGGCGCTTATTTTTGGGCGCGGCAGTGCCCGCGGCCTATTTTTGGCACACGGAGGCCCCTCGCAAAGTCTGGCCCCATTCCGAGTCCGGCGGACGAACTTGGCCAGCCCCTCCCCCCAAGGCTATAGCCCACCCGTTTTTTGGGCATTTTTGCGGCGGACGAACTTGGGGACGGGACCTTCGGGCGCTTATTTTTGGGCGCGGCAGTGCCCGCGGCCTATTTTTGGCACACGGAGGCCCCTCGCAAAGTCTGGCCCCATTCCGAGTCCGGCGGACGAACTTGGCCAGCCCCTCCCCCCAAGGCTATAGCCCACCCGTTTTTTGGGCATTTTTGCGGCGGACGAACTTGGGGACGGGACCTTCGGGCGCTTATTTTTGGGCGCGGCAGTGCCCGCGGCCTATTTTTGGCACACGGAGGCCCCTCGCAAAGTCTGGCCCCATTCCGAGTCCGGCGGACGAACTTGGCCAGCCCCTCCCCCCAAGGCTATAGCCCACCCGTTTTTTGGGCATTTTTGCGGCGGACGAACTTGGGGACGGGACCTTCGGGCGCTTATTTTTGGGCGCGGCAGTGCCCGCGGCCTATTTTTGGCACACGGAGGCCCCTCGCAAAGTCTGGCCCCATTCCGAGTCCGGCGGACGAACTTGGCCAGCCCCTCCCCCCAAGGCTATAGCCCACCCGTTTTTTGGGCATTTTTGCGGCGGACGAACTTGGGGACGGGACCTTCGGGCGCTTATTTTTGGGCGCGGCAGTGCCCGCGGCCTATTTTTGGCACACGGAGGCCCCTCGCAAAGTCTGGCCCCATTCCGAGTCCGGCGGACGAACTTGGCCAGCCCCTCCCCCCAAGGCTATAGCCCACCCGTTTTTTGGGCATTTTTGCGGCGGACGAACTTGGGGACGGGACCTTCGGGCGCTTATTTTTGGGCGCGGCAGTGCCCGCGGCCTATTTTTGGCACACGGAGGCCCCTCGCAAAGTCTGGCCCCATTCCGAGTCCGGCGGACGAACTTGGCCAGCCCCTCCCCCCAAGGCTATAGCCCACCCGTTTTTTGGGCATTTTTGCGGCGGACGAACTTGGGGACGGGACCTTCGGGCGCTTATTTTTGGGCGCGGCAGTGCCCGCGGCCTATTTTTGGCACACGGAGGCCCCTCGCAAAGTCTGGCCCCATTCCGAGTCCGGCGGACGAACTTGGCCAGCCCCTCCCCCCAAGGCTATAGCCCACCCGTTTTTTGGGCATTTTTGCGGCGGACGAACTTGGGGACGGGACCTTCGGGCGCTTATTTTTGGGCGCGGCAGTGCCCGCGGCCTATTTTTGGCACACGGAGGCCCCTCGCAAAGTCTGGCCCCATTCCGAGTCCGGCGGACGAACTTGGCCAGCCCCTCCCCCCAAGGCTATAGCCCACCCGTTTTTTGGGCATTTTTGCGGCGGACGAACTTGGGGACGGGACCTTCGGGCGCTTATTTTTGGGCGCGGCAGTGCCCGCGGCCTATTTTTGGCACACGGAGGCCCCTCGCAAAGTCTGGCCCCATTCCGAGTCCGGCGGACGAACTTGGCCAGCCCCTCCCCCCAAGGCTATAGCCCACCCGTTTTTTGGGCATTTTTGCGGCGGACGAACTTGGGGACGGGACCTTCGGGCGCTTATTTTTGGGCGCGGCAGTGCCCGCGGCCTATTTTTGGCACACGGAGGCCCCTCGCAAAGTCTGGCCCCATTCCGAGTCCGGCGGACGAACTTGGCCAGCCCCTCCCCCCAAGGCTATAGCCCACCCGTTTTTTGGGCATTTTTGCGGCGGACGAACTTGGGGACGGGACCTTCGGGCGCTTATTTTTGGGCGCGGCAGTGCCCGCGGCCTATTTTTGGCACACGGAGGCCCCTCGCAAAGTCTGGCCCCATTCCGAGTCCGGCGGACGAACTTGGCCAGCCCCTCCCCCCAAGGCTATAGCCCACCCGTTTTTTGGGCATTTTTGCGGCGGACGAACTTGGGGACGGGACCTTCGGGCGCTTATTTTTGGGCGCGGCAGTGCCCGCGGCCTATTTTTGGCACACGGAGGCCCCTCGCAAAGTCTGGCCCCATTCCGAGTCCGGCGGACGAACTTGGCCAGCCCCTCCCCCCAAGGCTATAGCCCACCCGTTTTTTGGGCATTTTTGCGGCGGACGAACTTGGGGACGGGACCTTCGGGCGCTTATTTTTGGGCGCGGCAGTGCCCGCGGCCTATTTTTGGCACACGGAGGCCCCTCGCAAAGTCTGGCCCCATTCCGAGTCCGGCGGACGAACTTGGCCAGCCCCTCCCCCCAAGGCTATAGCCCACCCGTTTTTTGGGCATTTTTGCGGCGGACGAACTTGGGGACGGGACCTTCGGGCGCTTATTTTTGGGCGCGGCAGTGCCCGCGGCCTATTTTTGGCACACGGAGGCCCCTCGCAAAGTCTGGCCCCATTCCGAGTCCGGCGGACGAACTTGGCCAGCCCCTCCCCCCAAGGCTATAGCCCACCCGTTTTTTGGGCATTTTTGCGGCGGACGAACTTGGGGACGGGACCTTCGGGCGCTTATTTTTGGGCGCGGCAGTGACCGCGGCCTATTTTTGGCACACGGAGGCCCCTCGCAAAGTCTGGCCCCATTCCGAGTCCGGCGGACGAACTTGGCCAGCCCCTCCCCCCAAGGCTATAGCCCACCCGTTTTTTGGGCATTTTTGCGGCGGACGAACTTGGGGACGGGACCTTCGGGCGCTTATTTTTGGGCGCGGCAGTGCCCGCGGCCTATTTTTGGCACACGGAGGCCCCTCGCAAAGTCTGGCCCCATTCCGAGTCCGGCGGACGAACTTGGCCAGCCCCTCCCCCCAAGGCTATAGCCCACCCGTTTTTTGGGCATTTTTGCGGCGGACGAACTTGGGGACGGGACCTTCGGGCGCTTATTTTTGGGCGCGGCAGTGCCCGCGGCCTATTTTTGGCACACGGAGGCCCCTCGCAAAGTCTGGCCCCATTCCGAGTCCGGCGGACGAACTTGGCCAGCCCCTCCCCCCAAGGCTATAGCCCACCCGTTTTTTGGGCATTTTTGCGGCGGACGAACTTGGGGACGGGACCTTCGGGCGCTTATTTTTGGGCGCGGCAGTGCCCGCGGCCTATTTTTGGCACACGGAGGCCCCTCGCAAAGTCTGGCCCCATTCCGAGTCCGGCGGACGAACTTGGCCAGCCCCTCCCCCCAAGGCTATAGCCCACCCGTTTTTTGGGCATTTTTGCGGCGGACGAACTTGGGGACGGGACCTTCGGGCGCTTATTTTTGGGCGCGGCAGTGCCCGCGGCCTATTTTTGGCACACGGAGGCCCCTCGCAAAGTCTGGCCCCATTCCGAGTCCGGCGGACGAACTTGGCCAGCCCCTCCCCCCAAGGCTATAGCCCACCCGTTTTTTGGGCATTTTTGCGGCGGACGAACTTGGGGACGGGACCTTCGGGCGCTTATTTTTGGGCGCGGCAGTGCCCGCGGCCTATTTTTGGCACACGGAGGCCCCTCGCAAAGTCTGGCCCCATTCCGAGTCCGGCGGACGAACTTGGCCAGCCCCTCCCCCCAAGGCTATAGCCCACCCGTTTTTTGGGCATTTTTGCGGCGGACGAACTTGGGGACGGGACCTTCGGGCGCTTATTTTTGGGCGCGGCAGTGCCCGCGGCCTATTTTTGGCACACGGAGGCCCCTCGCAAAGTCTGGCCCCATTCCGAGTCCGGCGGACGAACTTGGCCAGCCCCTCCCCCCAAGGCTATAGCCCACCCGTTTTTTGGGCATTTTTGCGGCGGACGAACTTGGGGACGGGACCTTCGGGCGCTTATTTTTGGGCGCGGCAGTGCCCGCGGCCTATTTTTGGCACACGGAGGCCCCTCGCAAAGTCTGGCCCCATTCCGAGTCCGGCGGACGAACTTGGCCAGCCCCTCCCCCCAAGGCTATAGCCCACCCGTTTTTTGGGCATTTTTGCGGCGGACGAACTTGGGGACGGGACCTTCGGGCGCTTATTTTTGGGCGCGGCAGTGCCCGCGGCCTATTTTTGGCACACGGAGGCCCCTCGCAAAGTCTGGCCCCATTCCGAGTCCGGCGGACGAACTTGGCCAGCCCCTCCCCCCAAGGCTATAGCCCACCCGTTTTTTGGGCATTTTTGCGGCGGACGAACTTGGGGACGGGACCTTCGGGCGCTTATTTTTGGGCGCGGCAGTGCCCGCGGCCTATTTTTGGCACACGGAGGCCCCTCGCAAAGTCTGGCCCCATTCCGAGTCCGGCGGACGAACTTGGCCAGCCCCTCCCCCCAAGGCTATAGCCCACCCGTTTTTTGGGCATTTTTGCGGCGGACGAACTTGGGGACGGGACCTTCGGGCGCTTATTTTTGGGCGCAGCAGTGCCCGCGGCCTATTTTTGGCACACGGAGGCCCCTCGCAAAGTCTGGCCCCATTCCGAGTCCGGCGGACGAACTTGGCCAGCCCCTCCCCCCAAGGCTATAGCCCACCCGTTTTTTGGGCATTTTTGCGGCGGACGAACTTGGGGACGGGACCTTCGGGCGCTTATTTTTGGGCGCGGCAGTGCCCGCGGCCTATTTTTGGCACACGGAGGCCCCTCGCAAAGTCTGGCCCCATTCCGAGTCCGGCGGACGAACTTGGCCAGCCCCTCCCCCCAAGGCTATAGCCCACCCGTTTTTTGGGCATTTTTGCGGCGGACGAACTTGGGGACGGGACCTTCGGGCGCTTATTTTTGGGCGCGGCAGTGCCCGCGGCCTATTTTTGGCACACGGAGGCCCCTCGCAAAGTCTGGCCCCATTCCGAGTCCGGCGGACGAACTTGGCCAGCCCCTCCCCCCAAGGCTATAGCCCACCCGTTTTTTGGGCATTTTTGCGGCGGACGAACTTGGGGACGGGACCTTCGGGCGCTTATTTTTGGGCGCGGCAGTGCCCGCGGCCTATTTTTGGCACACGGAGGCCCCTCGCAAAGTCTGGCCCCATTCCGAGTCCGGCGGACGAACTTGGCCAGCCCCTCCCCCCAAGGCTATAGCCCACCCGTTTTTTGGGCATTTTTGCGGCGGACGAACTTGGGGACGGGACCTTCGGGCGCTTATTTTTGGGCGCGGCAGTGCCCGCGGCCTATTTTTGGCACACGGAGGCCCCTCGCAAAGTCTGGCCCCATTCCGAGTCCGGCGGACGAACTTGGCCAGCCCCTCCCCCCAAGGCTATAGCCCACCCGTTTTTTGGGCATTTTTGCGGCGGACGAACTTGGGGACGGGACCTTCGGGCGCTTATTTTTGGGCGCGGCAGTGCCCGCGGCCTATTTTTGGCACACGGAGGCCCCTCGCAAAGTCTGGCCCCATTCCGAGTCCGGCGGACGAACTTGGCCAGCCCCTCCCCCCAAGGCTATAGCCCACCCGTTTTTTGGGCATTTTTGCGGCGGACGAACTTGGGGACGGGACCTTCGGGCGCTTATTTTTGGGCGCGGCAGTGCCCGCGGCCTATTTTTGGCACACGGAGGCCCCTCGCAAAGTCTGGCCCCATTCCGAGTCCGGCGGACGAACTTGGCCAGCCCCTCCCCCCAAGGCTATAGCCCACCCGTTTTTTGGGCATTTTTGCGGCGGACGAACTTGGGGACGGGACCTTCGGGCGCTTATTTTTGGGCGCGGCAGTGCCCGCGGCCTATTTTTGGCACACGGAGGCCCCTCGCAAAGTCTGGCCCCATTCCGAGTCCGGCGGACGAACTTGGCCAGCCCCTCCCCCCAAGGCTATAGCCCACCCGTTTTTTGGGCATTTTTGCGGCGGACGAACTTGGGGACGGGACCTTCGGGCGCTTATTTTTGGGCGCGGCAGTGCCCGCGGCCTATTTTTGGCACACGGAGGCCCCTCGCAAAGTCTGGCCCCATTCCGAGTCCGGCGGACGAACTTGGCCAGCCCCTCCCCCCAAGGCTATAGCCCACCCGTTTTTTGGGCATTTTTGCGGCGGACGAACTTGGGGACGGGACCTTCGGGCGCTTATTTTTGGGCGCGGCAGTGCCCGCGGCCTATTTTTGGCACACGGAGGCCCCTCGCAAAGTCTGGCCCCATTCCGAGTCCGGCGGACGAACTTGGCCAGCCCCTCCCCCCAAGGCTATAGCCCACCCGTTTTTTGGGCATTTTTGCGGCGGACGAACTTGGGGACGGGACCTTCGGGCGCTTATTTTTGGGCGCGGCAGTGCCCGCGGCCTATTTTTGGCACACGGAGGCCCCTCGCAAAGTCTGGCCCCATTCCGAGTCCGGCGGACGAACTTGGCCAGCCCCTCCCCCCAAGGCTATAGCCCACCCGTTTTTTGGGCATTTTTGCGGCGGACGAACTTGGGGACGGGACCTTCGGGCGCTTATTTTTGGGCGCGGCAGTGCCCGCGGCCTATTTTTGGCACACGGAGGCCCCTCGCAAAGTCTGGCCCCATTCCGAGTCCGGCGGACGAACTTGGCCAGCCCCTCCCCCCAAGGCTATAGCCCACCCGTTTTTTGGGCATTTTTGCGGCGGACGAACTTGGGGACGGGACCTTCGGGCGCTTATTTTTGGGCGCGGCAGTGCCCGCGGCCTATTTTTGGCACACGGAGGCCCCTCGCAAAGTCTGGCCCCATTCCGAGTCCGGCGGACGAACTTGGCCAGCCCCTCCCCCCAAGGCTATAGCCCACCCGTTTTTTGGGCATTTTTGCGGCGGACGAACTTGGGGACGGGACCTTCGGGCGCTTATTTTTGGGCGCGGCAGTGCCCGCGGCCTATTTTTGGCACACGGAGGCCCCTCGCAAAGTCTGGCCCCATTCCGAGTCCGGCGGACGAACTTGGCCAGCCCCTCCCCCCAAGGCTATAGCCCACCCGTTTTTTGGGCATTTTTGCGGCGGACGAACTTGGGGACGGGACCTTCGGGCGCTTATTTTTGGGCGCGGCAGTGCCCGCGGCCTATTTTTGGCACACGGAGGCCCCTCGCAAAGTCTGGCCCCATTCCGAGTCCGGCGGACGAACTTGGCCAGCCCCTCCCCCCAAGGCTATAGCCCACCCGTTTTTTGGGCATTTTTGCGGCGGACGAACTTGGGGACGGGACCTTCGGGCGCTTATTTTTGGGCGCGGCAGTGCCCGCGGCCTATTTTTGGCACACGGAGGCCCCTCGCAAAGTCTGGCCCCATTCCGAGTCCGGCGGACGAACTTGGCCAGCCCCTCCCCCCAAGGCTATAGCCCACCCGTTTTTTGGGCATTTTTGCGGCGGACGAACTTGGGGACGGGACCTTCGGGCGCTTATTTTTGGGCGCGGCAGTGCCCGCGGCCTATTTTTGGCACACGGAGGCCCCTCGCAAAGTCTGGCCCCATTCCGAGTCCGGCGGACGAACTTGGCCAGCCCCTCCCCCCAAGGCTATAGCCCACCCGTTTTTTGGGCATTTTTGCGGCGGACGAACTTGGGGACGGGACCTTCGGGCGCTTATTTTTGGGCGCGGCAGTGCCCGCGGCCTATTTTTGGCACACGGAGGCCCCTCGCAAAGTCTGGCCCCATTCCGAGTCCGGCGGACGAACTTGGCCAGCCCCTCCCCCCAAGGCTATAGCCCACCCGTTTTTTGGGCATTTTTGCGGCGGACGAACTTGGGGACGGGACCTTCGGGCGCTTATTTTTGGGCGCGGCAGTGCCCGCGGCCTATTTTTGGCACACGGAGGCCCCTCGCAAAGTCTGGCCCCATTCCGAGTCCGGCGGACGAACTTGGCCAGCCCCTCCCCCCAAGGCTATAGCCCACCCGTTTTTTGGGCATTTTTGCGGCGGACGAACTTGGGGACGGGACCTTCGGGCGCTTATTTTTGGGCGCGGCAGTGCCCGCGGCCTATTTTTGGCACACGGAGGCCCCTCGCAAAGTCTGGCCCCATTCCGAGTCCGGCGGACGAACTTGGCCAGCCCCTCCCCCCAAGGCTATAGCCCACCCGTTTTTTGGGCATTTTTGCGGCGGACGAACTTGGGGACGGGACCTTCGGGCGCTTATTTTTGGGCGCGGCAGTGCCCGCGGCCTATTTTTGGCACACGGAGGCCCCTCGCAAAGTCTGGCCCCATTCCGAGTCCGGCGGACGAACTTGGCCAGCCCCTCCCCCCAAGGCTATAGCCCACCCGTTTTTTGGGCATTTTTGCGGCGGACGAACTTGGGGACGGGACCTTCGGGCGCTTATTTTTGGGCGCGGCAGTGCCCGCGGCCTATTTTTGGCACACGGAGGCCCCTCGCAAAGTCTGGCCCCATTCCGAGTCCGGCGGACGAACTTGGCCAGCCCCTCCCCCCAAGGCTATAGCCCACCCGTTTTTTGGGCATTTTTGCGGCGGACGAACTTGGGGACGGGACCTTCGGGCGCTTATTTTTGGGCGCGGCAGTGCCCGCGGCCTATTTTTGGCACACGGAGGCCCCTCGCAAAGTCTGGCCCCATTCCGAGTCCGGCGGACGAACTTGGCCAGCCCCTCCCCCCAAGGCTATAGCCCACCCGTTTTTTGGGCATTTTTGCGGCGGACGAACTTGGGGACGGGACCTTCGGGCGCTTATTTTTGGGCGCGGCAGTGCCCGCGGCCTATTTTTGGCACACGGAGGCCCCTCGCAAAGTCTGGCCCCATTCCGAGTCCGGCGGACGAACTTGGCCAGCCCCTCCCCCCAAGGCTATAGCCCACCCGTTTTTTGGGCATTTTTGCGGCGGACGAACTTGGGGACGGGACCTTCGGGCGCTTATTTTTGGGCGCGGCAGTGCCCGCGGCCTATTTTTGGCACACGGAGGCCCCTCGCAAAGTCTGGCCCCATTCCGAGTCCGGCGGACGAACTTGGCCAGCCCCTCCCCCCAAGGCTATAGCCCACCCGTTTTTTGGGCATTTTTGCGGCGGACGAACTTGGGGACGGGACCTTCGGGCGCTTATTTTTGGGCGCGGCAGTGCCCGCGGCCTATTTTTGGCACACGGAGGCCCCTCGCAAAGTCTGGCCCCATTCCGAGTCCGGCGGACGAACTTGGCCAGCCCCTCCCCCCAAGGCTATAGCCCACCCGTTTTTTGGGCATTTTTGCGGCGGACGAACTTGGGGACGGGACCTTCGGGCGCTTATTTTTGGGCGCGGCAGTGCCCGCGGCCTATTTTTGGCACACGGAGGCCCCTCGCAAAGTCTGGCCCCATTCCGAGTCCGGCGGACGAACTTGGCCAGCCCCTCCCCCCAAGGCTATAGCCCACCCGTTTTTTGGGCATTTTTGCGGCGGACGAACTTGGGGACGGGACCTTCGGGCGCTTATTTTTGGGCGCGGCAGTGCCCGCGGCCTATTTTTGGCACACGGAGGCCCCTCGCAAAGTCTGGCCCCATTCCGAGTCCGGCGGACGAACTTGGCCAGCCCCTCCCCCCAAGGCTATAGCCCACCCGTTTTTTGGGCATTTTTGCGGCGGACGAACTTGGGGACGGGACCTTCGGGCGCTTATTTTTGGGCGCGGCAGTGCCCGCGGCCTATTTTTGGCACACGGAGGCCCCTCGCAAAGTCTGGCCCCATTCCGAGTCCGGCGGACGAACTTGGCCAGCCCCTCCCCCCAAGGCTATAGCCCACCCGTTTTTTGGGCATTTTTGCGGCGGACGAACTTGGGGACGGGACCTTCGGGCGCTTATTTTTGGGCGCGGCAGTGCCCGCGGCCTATTTTTGGCACACGGAGGCCCCTCGCAAAGTCTGGCCCCATTCCGAGTCCGGCGGACGAACTTGGCCAGCCCCTCCCCCCAAGGCTATAGCCCACCCGTTTTTTGGGCATTTTTGCGGCGGACGAACTTGGGGACGGGACCTTCGGGCGCTTATTTTTGGGCGCGGCAGTGCCCGCGGCCTATTTTTGGCACACGGAGGCCCCTCGCAAAGTCTGGCCCCATTCCGAGTCCGGCGGACGAACTTGGCCAGCCCCTCCCCCCAAGGCTATAGCCCACCCGTTTTTTGGGCATTTTTGCGGCGGACGAACTTGGGGACGGGACCTTCGGGCGCTTATTTTTGGGCGCGGCAGTGCCCGCGGCCTATTTTTGGCACACGGAGGCCCCTCGCAAAGTCTGGCCCCATTCCGAGTCCGGCGGACGAACTTGGCCAGCCCCTCCCCCCAAGGCTATAGCCCACCCGTTTTTTGGGCATTTTTGCGGCGGACGAACTTGGGGACGGGACCTTCGGGCGCTTATTTTTGGGCGCGGCAGTGCCCGCGGCCTATTTTTGGCACACGGAGGCCCCTCGCAAAGTCTGGCCCCATTCCGAGTCCGGCGGACGAACTTGGCCAGCCCCTCCCCCCAAGGCTATAGCCCACCCGTTTTTTGGGCATTTTTGCGGCGGACGAACTTGGGGACGGGACCTTCGGGCGCTTATTTTTGGGCGCGGCAGTGCCCGCGGCCTATTTTTGGCACACGGAGGCCCCTCGCAAAGTCTGGCCCCATTCCGAGTCCGGCGGACGAACTTGGCCAGCCCCTCCCCCCAAGGCTATAGCCCACCCGTTTTTTGGGCATTTTTGCGGCGGACGAACTTGGGGACGGGACCTTCGGGCGCTTATTTTTGGGCGCGGCAGTGCCCGCGGCCTATTTTTGGCACACGGAGGCCCCTCGCAAAGTCTGGCCCCATTCCGAGTCCGGCGGACGAACTTGGCCAGCCCCTCCCCCCAAGGCTATAGCCCACCCGTTTTTTGGGCATTTTTGCGGCGGACGAACTTGGGGACGGGACCTTCGGGCGCTTATTTTTGGGCGCGGCAGTGCCCGCGGCCTATTTTTGGCACACGGAGGCCCCTCGCAAAGTCTGGCCCCATTCCGAGTCCGGCGGACGAACTTGGCCAGCCCCTCCCCCCAAGGCTATAGCCCACCCGTTTTTTGGGCATTTTTGCGGCGGACGAACTTGGGGACGGGACCTTCGGGCGCTTATTTTTGGGCGCGGCAGTGCCCGCGGCCTATTTTTGGCACACGGAGGCCCCTCGCAAAGTCTGGCCCCATTCCGAGTCCGGCGGACGAACTTGGCCAGCCCCTCCCCCCAAGGCTATAGCCCACCCGTTTTTTGGGCATTTTTGCGGCGGACGAACTTGGGGACGGGACCTTCGGGCGCTTATTTTTGGGCGTGGCAGTGCCCGCGGCCTATTTTTGGCACACGGAGGCCCCTCGCAAAGTCTGGCCCCATTCCGAGTCCGGCGGACGAACTTGGCCAGCCCCTCCCCCCAAGGCTATAGCCCACCCGTTTTTTGGGCATTTTTGCGGCGGACGAACTTGGGGACGGGACCTTCGGGCGCTTATTTTTGGGCGCGGCAGTGCCCGCGGCCTATTTTTGGCACACGGAGGCCCCTCGCAAAGTCTGGCCCCATTCCGAGTCCGGCGGACGAACTTGGCCAGCCCCTCCCCCCAAGGCTATAGCCCACCCGTTTTTTGGGCATTTTTGCGGCGGACGAACTTGGGGACGGGACCTTCGGGCGCTTATTTTTGGGCGCGGCAGTGCCCGCGGCCTATTTTTGGCACACGGAGGCCCCTCGCAAAGTCTGGCCCCATTCCGAGTCCGGCGGACGAACTTGGCCAGCCCCTCCCCCCAAGGCTATAGCCCACCCGTTTTTTGGGCATTTTTGCGGCGGACGAACTTGGGGACGGGACCTTCGGGCGCTTATTTTTGGGCGCGGCAGTGCCCGCGGCCTATTTTTGGCACACGGAGGCCCCTCGCAAAGTCTGGCCCCATTCCGAGTCCGGCGGACGAACTTGGCCAGCCCCTCCCCCCAAGGCTATAGCCCACCCGTTTTTTGGGCATTTTTGCGGCGGACGAACTTGGGGACGGGACCTTCGGGCGCTTATTTTTGGGCGCGGCAGTGCCCGCGGCCTATTTTTGGCACACGGAGGCCCCTCGCAAAGTCTGGCCCCATTCCGAGTCCGGCGGACGAACTTGGCCAGCCCCTCCCCCCAAGGCTATAGCCCACCCGTTTTTTGGGCATTTTTGCGGCGGACGAACTTGGGGACGGGACCTTCGGGCGCTTATTTTTGGGCGCGGCAGTGCCCGCGGCCTATTTTTGGCACACGGAGGCCCCTCGCAAAGTCTGGCCCCATTCCGAGTCCGGCGGACGAACTTGGCCAGCCCCTCCCCCCAAGGCTATAGCCCACCCGTTTTTTGGGCATTTTTGCGGCGGACGAACTTGGGGACGGGACCTTCGGGCGCTTATTTTTGGGCGCGGCAGTGCCCGCGGCCTATTTTTGGCACACGGAGGCCCCTCGCAAAGTCTGGCCCCATTCCGAGTCCGGCGGACGAACTTGGCCAGCCCCTCCCCCCAAGGCTATAGCCCACCCGTTTTTTGGGCATTTTTGCGGCGGACGAACTTGGGGACGGGACCTTCGGGCGCTTATTTTTGGGCGCGGCAGTGCCCGCGGCCTATTTTTGGCACACGGAGGCCCCTCGCAAAGTCTGGCCCCATTCCGAGTCCGGCGGACGAACTTGGCCAGCCCCTCCCCCCAAGGCTATAGCCCACCCGTTTTTTGGGCATTTTTGCGGCGGACGAACTTGGGGACGGGACCTTCGGGCGCTTATTTTTGGGCGCGGCAGTGCCCGCGGCCTATTTTTGGCACACGGAGGCCCCTCGCAAAGTCTGGCCCCATTCCGAGTCCGGCGGACGAACTTGGCCAGCCCCTCCCCCCAAGGCTATAGCCCACCCGTTTTTTGGGCATTTTTGCGGCGGACGAACTTGGGGACGGGACCTTCGGGCGCTTATTTTTGGGCGCGGCAGTGCCCGCGGCCTATTTTTGGCACACGGAGGCCCCTCGCAAAGTCTGGCCCCATTCCGAGTCCGGCGGACGAACTTGGCCAGCCCCTCCCCCCAAGGCTATAGCCCACCCGTTTTTTGGGCATTTTTGCGGCGGACGAACTTGGGGACGGGACCTTCGGGCGCTTATTTTTGGGCGCGGCAGTGCCCGCGGCCTATTTTTGGCACACGGAGGCCCCTCGCAAAGTCTGGCCCCATTCCGAGTCCGGCGGACGAACTTGGCCAGCCCCTCCCCCCAAGGCTATAGCCCACCCGTTTTTTGGGCATTTTTGCGGCGGACGAACTTGGGGACGGGACCTTCGGGCGCTTATTTTTGGGCGCGGCAGTGCCCGCGGCCTATTTTTGGCACACGGAGGCCCCTCGCAAAGTCTGGCCCCATTCCGAGTCCGGCGGACGAACTTGGCCAGCCCCTCCCCCCAAGGCTATAGCCCACCCGTTTTTTGGGCATTTTTGCGGCGGACGAACTTGGGGACGGGACCTTCGGGCGCTTATTTTTGGTCGCGGCAGTGCCCGCGGCCTATTTTTGGCACACGGAGGCCCCTCGCAAAGTCTGGCCCCATTCCGAGTCCGGCGGACGAACTTGGCCAGCCCCTCCCCCCAAGGCTATAGCCCACCCGTTTTTTGGGCATTTTTGCGGCGGACGAACTTGGGGACGGGACCTTCGGGCGCTTATTTTTGGGCGCGGCAGTGCCCGCGGCCTATTTTTGGCACACGGAGGCCCCTCGCAAAGTCTGGCCCCATTCCGAGTCCGGCGGACGAACTTGGCCAGCCCCTCCCCCCAAGGCTATAGCCCACCCGTTTTTTGGGCATTTTTGCGGCGGACGAACTTGGGGACGGGACCTTCGGGCGCTTATTTTTGGGCGCGGCAGTGCCCGCGGCCTATTTTTGGCACACGGAGGCCCCTCGCAAAGTCTGGCCCCATTCCGAGTCCGGCGGACGAACTTGGCCAGCCCCTCCCCCCAAGGCTATAGCCCACCCGTTTTTTGGGCATTTTTGCGGCGGACGAACTTGGGGACGGGACCTTCGGGCGCTTATTTTTGGGCGCGGCAGTGCCCGCGGCCTATTTTTGGCACACGGAGGCCCCTCGCAAAGTCTGGCCCCATTCCGAGTCCGGCGGACGAACTTGGCCAGCCCCTCCCCCCAAGGCTATAGCCCACCCGTTTTTTGGGCATTTTTGCGGCGGACGAACTTGGGGACGGGACCTTCGGGCGCTTATTTTTGGGCGCGGCAGTGCCCGCGGCCTATTTTTGGCACACGGAGGCCCCTCGCAAAGTCTGGCCCCATTCCGAGTCCGGCGGACGAACTTGGCCAGCCCCTCCCCCCAAGGCTATAGCCCACCCGTTTTTTGGGCATTTTTGCGGCGGACGAACTTGGGGACGGGACCTTCGGGCGCTTATTTTTGGGCGCGGCAGTGCCCGCGGCCTATTTTTGGCACACGGAGGCCCCTCGCAAAGTCTGGCCCCATTCCGAGTCCGGCGGACGAACTTGGCCAGCCCCTCCCCCCAAGGCTATAGCCCACCCGTTTTTTGGGCATTTTTGCGGCGGACGAACTTGGGGACGGGACCTTCGGGCGCTTATTTTTGGGCGCGGCAGTGCCCGCGGCCTATTTTTGGCACACGGAGGCCCCTCGCAAAGTCTGGCCCCATTCCGAGTCCGGCGGACGAACTTGGCCAGCCCCTCCCCCCAAGGCTATAGCCCACCCGTTTTTTGGGCATTTTTGCGGCGGACGAACTTGGGGACGGGACCTTCGGGCGCTTATTTTTGGGCGCGGCAGTGCCCGCGGCCTATTTTTGGCACACGGAGGCCCCTCGCAAAGTCTGGCCCCATTCCGAGTCCGGCGGACGAACTTGGCCAGCCCCTCCCCCCAAGGCTATAGCCCACCCGTTTTTTGGGCATTTTTGCGGCGGACGAACTTGGGGACGGGACCTTCGGGCGCTTATTTTTGGGCGCGGCAGTGCCCGCGGCCTATTTTTGGCACACGGAGGCCCCTCGCAAAGTCTGGCCCCATTCCGAGTCCGGCGGACGAACTTGGCCAGCCCCTCCCCCCAAGGCTATAGCCCACCCGTTTTTTGGGCATTTTTGCGGCGGACGAACTTGGGGACGGGACCTTCGGGCGCTTATTTTTGGGCGCGGCAGTGCCCGCGGCCTATTTTTGGCACACGGAGGCCCCTCGCAAAGTCTGGCCCCATTCCGAGTCCGGCGGACGAACTTGGCCAGCCCCTCCCCCCAAGGCTATAGCCCACCCGTTTTTTGGGCATTTTTGCGGCGGACGAACTTGGGGACGGGACCTTCGGGCGCTTATTTTTGGGCGCGGCAGTGCCCGCGGCCTATTTTTGGCACACGGAGGCCCCTCGCAAAGTCTGGCCCCATTCCGAGTCCGGCGGACGAACTTGGCCAGCCCCTCCCCCCAAGGCTATAGCCCACCCGTTTTTTGGGCATTTTTGCGGCGGACGAACTTGGGGACGGGACCTTCGGGCGCTTATTTTTGGGCGCGGCAGTGCCCGCGGCCTATTTTTGGCACACGGAGGCCCCTCGCAAAGTCTGGCCCCATTCCGAGTCCGGCGGACGAACTTGGCCAGCCCCTCCCCCCAAGGCTATAGCCCACCCGTTTTTTGGGCATTTTTGCGGCGGACGAACTTGGGGACGGGACCTTCGGGCGCTTATTTTTGGGCGCGGCAGTGCCCGCGGCCTATTTTTGGCACACGGAGGCCCCTCGCAAAGTCTGGCCCCATTCCGAGTCCGGCGGACGAACTTGGCCAGCCCCTCCCCCCAAGGCTATAGCCCACCCGTTTTTTGGGCATTTTTGCGGCGGACGAACTTGGGGACGGGACCTTCGGGCGCTTATTTTTGGGCGCGGCAGTGCCCGCGGCCTATTTTTGGCACACGGAGGCCCCTCGCAAAGTCTGGCCCCATTCCGAGTCCGGCGGACGAACTTGGCCAGCCCCTCCCCCCAAGGCTATAGCCCACCCGTTTTTTGGGCATTTTTGCGGCGGACGAACTTGGGGACGGGACCTTCGGGCGCTTATTTTTGGGCGCGGCAGTGCCCGCGGCCTATTTTTGGCACACGGAGGCCCCTCGCAAAGTCTGGCCCCATTCCGAGTCCGGCGGACGAACTTGGCCAGCCCCTCCCCCCAAGGCTATAGCCCACCCGTTTTTTGGGCATTTTTGCGGCGGACGAACTTGGGGACGGGACCTTCGGGCGCTTATTTTTGGGCGCGGCAGTGCCCGCGGCCTATTTTTGGCACACGGAGGCCCCTCGCAAAGTCTGGCCCCATTCCGAGTCCGGCGGACGAACTTGGCCAGCCCCTCCCCCCAAGGCTATAGCCCACCCGTTTTTTGGGCATTTTTGCGGCGGACGAACTTGGGGACGGGACCTTCGGGCGCTTATTTTTGGGCGCGGCAGTGCCCGCGGCCTATTTTTGGCACACGGAGGCCCCTCGCAAAGTCTGGCCCCATTCCGAGTCCGGCGGACGAACTTGGCCAGCCCCTCCCCCCAAGGCTATAGCCCACCCGTTTTTTGGGCATTTTTGCGGCGGACGAACTTGGGGACGGGACCTTCGGGCG
This sequence comes from Citrus maxima, assembly GCA_029641205.1. Classification (NCBI taxonomy): domain Eukaryota; kingdom Viridiplantae; phylum Streptophyta; class Magnoliopsida; order Sapindales; family Rutaceae; genus Citrus; species Citrus maxima. The sequence continues at coordinate 110,263 of CM056374.1, forward strand.
CTTATTTTTGGGCGCGGCAGTGCCCGCGGCCTATTTTTGGCACACGGAGGCCCCTCGCAAAGTCTGGCCCCATTCCGAGTCCGGCGGACGAACTTGGCCAGCCCCTCCCCCCAAGGCTATAGCCCACCCGTTTTTTGGGCATTTTTGCGGCGGACGAACTTGGGGACGGGACCTTCGGGCGCTTATTTTTGGGCGCGGCAGTGCCCGCGGCCTATTTTTGGCACACGGAGGCCCCTCGCAAAGTCTGGCCCCATTCCGAGTCCGGCGGACGAACTTGGCCAGCCCCTCCCCCCAAGGCTATAGCCCACCCGTTTTTTGGGCATTTTTGCGGCGGACGAACTTGGGGACGGGACCTTCGGGCGCTTATTTTTGGGCGCGGCAGTGCCCGCGGCCTATTTTTGGCACACGGAGGCCCCTCGCAAAGTCTGGCCCCATTCCGAGTCCGGCGGACGAACTTGGCCAGCCCCTCCCCCCAAGGCTATAGCCCACCCGTTTTTTGGGCATTTTTGCGGCGGACGAACTTGGGGACGGGACCTTCGGGCGCTTATTTTTGGGCGCGGCAGTGCCCGCGGCCTATTTTTGGCACACGGAGGCCCCTCGCAAAGTCTGGCCCCATTCCGAGTCCGGCGGACGAACTTGGCCAGCCCCTCCCCCCAAGGCTATAGCCCACCCGTTTTTTGGGCATTTTTGCGGCGGACGAACTTGGGGACGGGACCTTCGGGCGCTTATTTTTGGGCGCGGCAGTGCCCGCGGCCTATTTTTGGCACACGGAGGCCCCTCGCAAAGTCTGGCCCCATTCCGAGTCCGGCGGACGAACTTGGCCAGCCCCTCCCCCCAAGGCTATAGCCCACCCGTTTTTTGGGCATTTTTGCGGCGGACGAACTTGGGGACGGGACCTTCGGGCGCTTATTTTTGGGCGCGGCAGTGCCCGCGGCCTATTTTTGGCACACGGAGGCCCCTCGCAAAGTCTGGCCCCATTCCGAGTCCGGCGGACGAACTTGGCCAGCCCCTCCCCCCAAGGCTATAGCCCACCCGTTTTTTGGGCATTTTTGCGGCGGACGAACTTGGGGACGGGACCTTCGGGCGCTTATTTTTGGGCGCGGCAGTGCCCGCGGCCTATTTTTGGCACACGGAGGCCCCTCGCAAAGTCTGGCCCCATTCCGAGTCCGGCGGACGAACTTGGCCAGCCCCTCCCCCCAAGGCTATAGCCCACCCGTTTTTTGGGCATTTTTGCGGCGGACGAACTTGGGGACGGGACCTTCGGGCGCTTATTTTTGGGCGCGGCAGTGCCCGCGGCCTATTTTTGGCACACGGAGGCCCCTCGCAAAGTCTGGCCCCATTCCGAGTCCGGCGGACGAACTTGGCCAGCCCCTCCCCCCAAGGCTATAGCCCACCCGTTTTTTGGGCATTTTTGCGGCGGACGAACTTGGGGACGGGACCTTCGGGCGCTTATTTTTGGGCGCGGCAGTGCCCGCGGCCTATTTTTGGCACACGGAGGCCCCTCGCAAAGTCTGGCCCCATTCCGAGTCCGGCGGACGAACTTGGCCAGCCCCTCCCCCCAAGGCTATAGCCCACCCGTTTTTTGGGCATTTTTGCGGCGGACGAACTTGGGGACGGGACCTTCGGGCGCTTATTTTTGGGCGCGGCAGTGCCCGCGGCCTATTTTTGGCACACGGAGGCCCCTCGCAAAGTCTGGCCCCATTCCGAGTCCGGCGGACGAACTTGGCCAGCCCCTCCCCCCAAGGCTATAGCCCACCCGTTTTTTGGGCATTTTTGCGGCGGACGAACTTGGGGACGGGACCTTCGGGCGCTTATTTTTGGGCGCGGCAGTGCCCGTGGCCTATTTTTGGCACACGGAGGCCCCTCGCAAAGTCTGGCCCCATTCCGAGTCCGGCGGACGAACTTGGCCAGCCCCTCCCCCCAAGGCTATAGCCCACCCGTTTTTTGGGCATTTTTGCGGCGGACGAACTTGGGGACGGGACCTTCGGGCGCTTATTTTTGGGCGCGGCAGTGCCCGCGGCCTATTTTTGGCACACGGAGGCCCCTCGCAAAGTCTGGCCCCATTCCGAGTCCGGCGGACGAACTTGGCCAGCCCCTCCCCCCAAGGCTATAGCCCACCCGTTTTTTGGGCATTTTTGCGGCGGACGAACTTGGGGACGGGACCTTCGGGCGCTTATTTTTGGGCGCGGCAGTGCCCGCGGCCTATTTTTGGCACACGGAGGCCCCTCGCAAAGTCTGGCCCCATTCCGAGTCCGGCGGACGAACTTGGCCAGCCCCTCCCCCCAAGGCTATAGCCCACCCGTTTTTTGGGCATTTTTGCGGCGGACGAACTTGGGGACGGGACCTTCGGGCGCTTATTTTTGAGCGCGGCAGTGCCCGCGGCCTATTTTTGGCACACGGAGGCCCCTCGCAAAGTCTGGCCCCATTCCGAGTCCGGCGGACGAACTTGGCCAGCCCCTCCCCCCAAGGCTATAGCCCACCCGTTTTTTGGGCATTTTTGCGGCGGACGAACTTGGGGACGGGACCTTCGGGCGCTTATTTTTGGGCGCGGCAGTGCCCGCGGCCTATTTTTGGCACACGGAGGCCCCTCGCAAAGTCTGGCCCCATTCCGAGTCCGGCGGACGAACTTGGCCAGCCCCTCCCCCCAAGGCTATAGCCCACCCGTTTTTTGGGCATTTTTGCGGCGGACGAACTTGGGGACGGGACCTTCGGGCGCTTATTTTTGGGCGCGGCAGTGCCCGCGGCCTATTTTTGGCACACGGAGGCCCCTCGCAAAGTCTGGCCCCATTCCGAGTCCGGCGGACGAACTTGGCCAGCCCCTCCCCCCAAGGCTATAGCCCACCCGTTTTTTGGGCATTTTTGCGGCGGACGAACTTGGGGACGGGACCTTCGGGCGCTTATTTTTGGGCGCGGCAGTGCCCGCGGCCTATTTTTGGCACACGGAGGCCCCTCGCAAAGTCTGGCCCCATTCCGAGTCCGGCGGACGAACTTGGCCAGCCCCTCCCCCCAAGGCTATAGCCCACCCGTTTTTTGGGCATTTTTGCGGCGGACGAACTTGGGGACGGGACCTTCGGGCGCTTATTTTTGGGCGCGGCAGTGCCCGCGGCCTATTTTTGGCACACGGAGGCCCCTCGCAAAGTCTGGCCCCATTCCGAGTCCGGCGGACGAACTTGGCCAGCCCCTCCCCCCAAGGCTATAGCCCACCCGTTTTTTGGGCATTTTTGCGGCGGACGAACTTGGGGACGGGACCTTCGGGCGCTTATTTTTGGGCGCGGCAGTGCCCGCGGCCTATTTTTGGCACACGGAGGCCCCTCGCAAAGTCTGGCCCCATTCCGAGTCCGGCGGACGAACTTGGCCAGCCCCTCCCCCCAAGGCTATAGCCCACCCGTTTTTTGGGCATTTTTGCGGCGGACGAACTTGGGGACGGGACCTTCGGGCGCTTATTTTTGGGCGCGGCAGTGCCCGCGGCCTATTTTTGGCACACGGAGGCCCCTCGCAAAGTCTGGCCCCATTCCGAGTCCGGCGGACGAACTTGGCCAGCCCCTCCCCCCAAGGCTATAGCCCACCCGTTTTTTGGGCATTTTTGCGGCGGACGAACTTGGGGACGGGACCTTCGGGCGCTTATTTTTGGGCGCGGCAGTGCCCGCGGCCTATTTTTGGCACACGGAGGCCCCTCGCAAAGTCTGGCCCCATTCCGAGTCCGGCGGACGAACTTGGCCAGCCCCTCCCCCCAAGGCTATAGCCCACCCGTTTTTTGGGCATTTTTGCGGCGGACGAACTTGGGGACGGGACCTTCGGGCGCTTATTTTTGGGCGCGGCAGTGCCCGCGGCCTATTTTTGGCACACGGAGGCCCCTCGCAAAGTCTGGCCCCATTCCGAGTCCGGCGGACGAACTTGGCCAGCCCCTCCCCCCAAGGCTATAGCCCACCCGTTTTTTGGGCATTTTTGCGGCGGACGAACTTGGGGACGGGACCTTCGGGCGCTTATTTTTGGGCGCGGCAGTGCCCGCGGCCTATTTTTGGCACACGGAGGCCCCTCGCAAAGTCTGGCCCCATTCCGAGTCCGGCGGACGAACTTGGCCAGCCCCTCCCCCCAAGGCTATAGCCCACCCGTTTTTTGGGCATTTTTGCGGCGGACGAACTTGGGGACGGGACCTTCGGGCGCTTATTTTTGGGCGCGGCAGTGCCCGCGGCCTATTTTTGGCACACGGAGGCCCCTCGCAAAGTCTGGCCCCATTCCGAGTCCGGCGGACGAACTTGGCCAGCCCCTCCCCCCAAGGCTATAGCCCACCCGTTTTTTGGGCATTTTTGCGGCGGACGAACTTGGGGACGGGACCTTCGGGCGCTTATTTTTGGGCGCGGCAGTGCCCGCGGCCTATTTTTGGCACACGGAGGCCCCTCGCAAAGTCTGGCCCCATTCCGAGTCCGGCGGACGAACTTGGCCAGCCCCTCCCCCCAAGGCTATAGCCCACCCGTTTTTTGGGCATTTTTGCGGCGGACGAACTTGGGGACGGGACCTTCGGGCGCTTATTTTTGGGCGCGGCAGTGCCCGCGGCCTATTTTTGGCACACGGAGGCCCCTCGCAAAGTCTGGCCCCATTCCGAGTCCGGCGGACGAACTTGGCCAGCCCCTCCCCCCAAGGCTATAGCCCACCCGTTTTTTGGGCATTTTTGCGGCGGACGAACTTGGGGACGGGACCTTCGGGCGCTTATTTTTGGGCGCGGCAGTGCCCGCGGCCTATTTTTGGCACACGGAGGCCCCTCGCAAAGTCTGGCCCCATTCCGAGTCCGGCGGACGAACTTGGCCAGCCCCTCCCCCCAAGGCTATAGCCCACCCGTTTTTTGGGCATTTTTGCGGCGGACGAACTTGGGGACGGGACCTTCGGGCGCTTATTTTTGGGCGCGGCAGTGCCCGCGGCCTATTTTTGGCACACGGAGGCCCCTCGCAAAGTCTGGCCCCATTCCGAGTCCGGCGGACGAACTTGGCCAGCCCCTCCCCCCAAGGCTATAGCCCACCCGTTTTTTGGGCATTTTTGCGGCGGACGAACTTGGGGACGGGACCTTCGGGCGCTTATTTTTGGGCGCGGCAGTGCCCGCGGCCTATTTTTGGCACACGGAGGCCCCTCGCAAAGTCTGGCCCCATTCCGAGTCCGGCGGACGAACTTGGCCAGCCCCTCCCCCCAAGGCTATAGCCCACCCGTTTTTTGGGCATTTTTGCGGCGGACGAACTTGGGGACGGGACCTTCGGGCGCTTATTTTTGGGCGCGGCAGTGCCCGCGGCCTATTTTTGGCACACGGAGGCCCCTCGCAAAGTCTGGCCCCATTCCGAGTCCGGCGGACGAACTTGGCCAGCCCCTCCCCCCAAGGCTATAGCCCACCCGTTTTTTGGGCATTTTTGCGGCGGACGAACTTGGGGACGGGACCTTCGGGCGCTTATTTTTGGGCGCGGCAGTGCCCGCGGCCTATTTTTGGCACACGGAGGCCCCTCGCAAAGTCTGGCCCCATTCCGAGTCCGGCGGACGAACTTGGCCAGCCCCTCCCCCCAAGGCTATAGCCCACCCGTTTTTTGGGCATTTTTGCGGCGGACGAACTTGGGGACGGGACCTTCGGGCGCTTATTTTTGGGCGCGGCAGTGCCCGCGGCCTATTTTTGGCACACGGAGGCCCCTCGCAAAGTCTGGCCCCATTCCGAGTCCGGCGGACGAACTTGGCCAGCCCCTCCCCCCAAGGCTATAGCCCACCCGTTTTTTGGGCATTTTTGCGGCGGACGAACTTGGGGACGGGACCTTCGGGCGCTTATTTTTGGGCGCGGCAGTGCCCGCGGCCTATTTTTGGCACACGGAGGCCCCTCGCAAAGTCTGGCCCCATTCCGAGTCCGGCGGACGAACTTGGCCAGCCCCTCCCCCCAAGGCTATAGCCCACCCGTTTTTTGGGCATTTTTGCGGCGGACGAACTTGGGGACGGGACCTTCGGGCGCTTATTTTTGGGCGCGGCAGTGCCCGCGGCCTATTTTTGGCACACGGAGGCCCCTCGCAAAGTCTGGCCCCATTCCGAGTCCGGCGGACGAACTTGGCCAGCCCCTCCCCCCAAGGCTATAGCCCACCCGTTTTTTGGGCATTTTTGCGGCGGACGAACTTGGGGACGGGACCTTCGGGCGCTTATTTTTGGGCGCGGCAGTGCCCGCGGCCTATTTTTGGCACACGGAGGCCCCTCGCAAAGTCTGGCCCCATTCCGAGTCCGGCGGACGAACTTGGCCAGCCCCTCCCCCCAAGGCTATAGCCCACCCGTTTTTTGGGCATTTTTGCGGCGGACGAACTTGGGGACGGGACCTTCGGGCGCTTATTTTTGGGCGCGGCAGTGCCCGCGGCCTATTTTTGGCACACGGAGGCCCCTCGCAAAGTCTGGCCCCATTCCGAGTCCGGCGGACGAACTTGGCCAGCCCCTCCCCCCAAGGCTATAGCCCACCCGTTTTTTGGGCATTTTTGCGGCGGACGAACTTGGGGACGGGACCTTCGGGCGCTTATTTTTGGGCGCGGCAGTGCCCGCGGCCTATTTTTGGCACACGGAGGCCCCTCGCAAAGTCTGGCCCCATTCCGAGTCCGGCGGACGAACTTGGCCAGCCCCTCCCCCCAAGGCTATAGCCCACCCGTTTTTTGGGCATTTTTGCGGCGGACGAACTTGGGGACGGGACCTTCGGGCGCTTATTTTTGGGCGCGGCAGTGCCCGCGGCCTATTTTTGGCACACGGAGGCCCCTCGCAAAGTCTGGCCCCATTCCGAGTCCGGCGGACGAACTTGGCCAGCCCCTCCCCCCAAGGCTATAGCCCACCCGTTTTTTGGGCATTTTTGCGGCGGACGAACTTGGGGACGGGACCTTCGGGCGCTTATTTTTGGGCGCGGCAGTGCCCGCGGCCTATTTTTGGCACACGGAGGCCCCTCGCAAAGTCTGGCCCCATTCCGAGTCCGGCGGACGAACTTGGCCAGCCCCTCCCCCCAAGGCTATAGCCCACCCGTTTTTTGGGCATTTTTGCGGCGGACGAACTTGGGGACGGGACCTTCGGGCGCTTATTTTTGGGCGCGGCAGTGCCCGCGGCCTATTTTTGGCACACGGAGGCCCCTCGCAAAGTCTGGCCCCATTCCGAGTCCGGCGGACGAACTTGGCCAGCCCCTCCCCCCAAGGCTATAGCCCACCCGTTTTTTGGGCATTTTTGCGGCGGACGAACTTGGGGACGGGACCTTCGGGCGCTTATTTTTGGGCGCGGCAGTGCCCGCGGCCTATTTTTGGCACACGGAGGCCCCTCGCAAAGTCTGGCCCCATTCCGAGTCCGGCGGACGAACTTGGCCAGCCCCTCCCCCCAAGGCTATAGCCCACCCGTTTTTTGGGCATTTTTGCGGCGGACGAACTTGGGGACGGGACCTTCGGGCGCTTATTTTTGGGCGCGGCAGTGCCCGCGGCCTATTTTTGGCACACGGAGGCCCCTCGCAAAGTCTGGCCCCATTCCGAGTCCGGCGGACGAACTTGGCCAGCCCCTCCCCCCAAGGCTATAGCCCACCCGTTTTTTGGGCATTTTTGCGGCGGACGAACTTGGGGACGGGACCTTCGGGCGCTTATTTTTGGGCGCGGCAGTGCCCGCGGCCTATTTTTGGCACACGGAGGCCCCTCGCAAAGTCTGGCCCCATTCCGAGTCCGGCGGACGAACTTGGCCAGCCCCTCCCCCCAAGGCTATAGCCCACCCGTTTTTTGGGCATTTTTGCGGCGGACGAACTTGGGGACGGGACCTTCGGGCGCTTATTTTTGGGCGCGGCAGTGCCCGCGGCCTATTTTTGGCACACGGAGGCCCCTCGCAAAGTCTGGCCCCATTCCGAGTCCGGCGGACGAACTTGGCCAGCCCCTCCCCCCAAGGCTATAGCCCACCCGTTTTTTGGGCATTTTTGCGGCGGACGAACTTGGGGACGGGACCTTCGGGCGCTTATTTTTGGGCGCGGCAGTGCCCGCGGCCTATTTTTGGCACACGGAGGCCCCTCGCAAAGTCTGGCCCCATTCCGAGTCCGGCGGACGAACTTGGCCAGCCCCTCCCCCCAAGGCTATAGCCCACCCGTTTTTTGGGCATTTTTGCGGCGGACGAACTTGGGGACGGGACCTTCGGGCGCTTATTTTTGGGCGCGGCAGTGCCCGCGGCCTATTTTTGGCACACGGAGGCCCCTCGCAAAGTCTGGCCCCATTCCGAGTCCGGCGGACGAACTTGGCCAGCCCCTCCCCCCAAGGCTATAGCCCACCCGTTTTTTGGGCATTTTTGCGGCGGACGAACTTGGGGACGGGACCTTCGGGCGCTTATTTTTGGGCGCGGCAGTGCCCGCGGCCTATTTTTGGCACACGGAGGCCCCTCGCAAAGTCTGGCCCCATTCCGAGTCCGGCGGACGAACTTGGCCAGCCCCTCCCCCCAAGGCTATAGCCCACCCGTTTTTTGGGCATTTTTGCGGCGGACGAACTTGGGGACGGGACCTTCGGGCGCTTATTTTTGGGCGCGGCAGTGCCCGCGGCCTATTTTTGGCACACGGAGGCCCCTCGCAAAGTCTGGCCCCATTCCGAGTCCGGCGGACGAACTTGGCCAGCCCCTCCCCCCAAGGCTATAGCCCACCCGTTTTTTGGGCATTTTTGCGGCGGACGAACTTGGGGACGGGACCTTCGGGCGCTTATTTTTGGGCGCGGCAGTGCCCGCGGCCTATTTTTGGCACACGGAGGCCCCTCGCAAAGTCTGGCCCCATTCCGAGTCCGGCGGACGAACTTGGCCAGCCCCTCCCCCCAAGGCTATAGCCCACCCGTTTTTTGGGCATTTTTGCGGCGGACGAACTTGGGGACGGGACCTTCGGGCGCTTATTTTTGGGCGCGGCAGTGCCCGCGGCCTATTTTTGGCACACGGAGGCCCCTCGCAAAGTCTGGCCCCATTCCGAGTCCGGCGGACGAACTTGGCCAGCCCCTCCCCCCAAGGCTATAGCCCACCCGTTTTTTGGGCATTTTTGCGGCGGACGAACTTGGGGACGGGACCTTCGGGCGCTTATTTTTGGGCGCGGCAGTGCCCGCGGCCTATTTTTGGCACACGGAGGCCCCTCGCAAAGTCTGGCCCCATTCCGAGTCCGGCGGACGAACTTGGCCAGCCCCTCCCCCCAAGGCTATAGCCCACCCGTTTTTTGGGCATTTTTGCGGCGGACGAACTTGGGGACGGGACCTTCGGGCGCTTATTTTTGGGCGCGGCAGTGCCCGCGGCCTATTTTTGGCACACGGAGGCCCCTCGCAAAGTCTGGCCCCATTCCGAGTCCGGCGGACGAACTTGGCCAGCCCCTCCCCCCAAGGCTATAGCCCACCCGTTTTTTGGGCATTTTTGCGGCGGACGAACTTGGGGACGGGACCTTCGGGCGCTTATTTTTGGGCGCGGCAGTGCCCGCGGCCTATTTTTGGCACACGGAGGCCCCTCGCAAAGTCTGGCCCCATTCCGAGTCCGGCGGACGAACTTGGCCAGCCCCTCCCCCCAAGGCTATAGCCCACCCGTTTTTTGGGCATTTTTGCGGCGGACGAACTTGGGGACGGGACCTTCGGGCGCTTATTTTTGGGCGCGGCAGTGCCCGCGGCCTATTTTTGGCACACGGAGGCCCCTCGCAAAGTCTGGCCCCATTCCGAGTCCGGCGGACGAACTTGGCCAGCCCCTCCCCCCAAGGCTATAGCCCACCCGTTTTTTGGGCATTTTTGCGGCGGACGAACTTGGGGACGGGACCTTCGGGCGCTTATTTTTGGGCGCGGCAGTGCCCGCGGCCTATTTTTGGCACACGGAGGCCCCTCGCAAAGTCTGGCCCCATTCCGAGTCCGGCGGACGAACTTGGCCAGCCCCTCCCCCCAAGGCTATAGCCCACCCGTTTTTTGGGCATTTTTGCGGCGGACGAACTTGGGGACGGGACCTTCGGGCGCTTATTTTTGGGCGCGGCAGTGCCCGCGGCCTATTTTTGGCACACGGAGGCCCCTCGCAAAGTCTGGCCCCATTCCGAGTCCGGCGGACGAACTTGGCCAGCCCCTCCCCCCAAGGCTATAGCCCACCCGTTTTTTGGGCATTTTTGCGGCGGACGAACTTGGGGACGGGACCTTCGGGCGCTTATTTTTGGCGCGGCAGTGCCCGCGGCCTATTTTTGGCACACGGAGGCCCCTCGCAAAGTCTGGCCCCATTCCGAGTCCGGCGGACGAACTTGGCCAGCCCCTCCCCCCAAGGCTATAGCCCACCCGTTTTTTGGGCATTTTTGCGGCGGACGAACTTGGGGACGGGACCTTCGGGCGCTTATTTTTGGGCGCGGCAGTGCCCGCGGCCTATTTTTGGCACACGGAGGCCCCTCGCAAAGTCTGGCCCCATTCCGAGTCCGGCGGACGAACTTGGCCAGCCCCTCCCCCCAAGGCTATAGCCCACCCGTTTTTTGGGCATTTTTGCGGCGGACGAACTTGGGGACGGGACCTTCGGGCGCTTATTTTTGGGCGCGGCAGTGCCCGCGGCCTATTTTTGGCACACGGAGGCCCCTCGCAAAGTCTGGCCCCATTCCGAGTCCGGCGGACGAACTTGGCCAGCCCCTCCCCCCAAGGCTATAGCCCACCCGTTTTTTGGGCATTTTTGCGGCGGACGAACTTGGGGACGGGACCTTCGGGCGCTTATTTTTGGGCACGGCAGTGCCCGCGGCCTATTTTTTTCACCCGGAGGCCCCTCGCAAATTCTGGCGCCATTCCGAGTCCGGCAGACGAACTTGGCCAGCCCCTCCCCCCAAGGCTATAGCCCACCCGTTTTTGGGCGCGGCAGTGCCCACGGCCTATTTTTGGCACACGGAGGCCCCTCGCAAAGTCTGGCCCCATTCCGAGTCCGGCGGACGAACTTGGCCAGCCCCTCCCCCCAAGGCTATAGCCCACCCGTTTTTTGGGCATTTTTGCGGCGGACGAACTTGGGGACGGGACCTTCGGGCGCTTATTTTTGGGCGCGGCAGTGCCCGCGGCCTATTTTTGGCACACGGAGGCCCCTCGCAAAGTCTGGCCCCATTCCGAGTCCGGCGGACGAACTTGGCCAGCCCCTCCCCCCAAGGCTATAGCCCACCCGTTTTTTGGGCATTTTTGCGGCGGACGAACTTGGGGACGGGACCTTCGGGCGCTTATTTTTGGGCGCGGCAGTGCCCGCGGCCTATTTTTGGCACACGGAGGCCCCTCGCAAAGTCTGGCCCCATTCCGAGTCCGGCGGACGAACTTGGCCAGCCCCTCCCCCCAAGGCTATAGCCCACCCGTTTTTTGGGCGCGGCAGTGCCCGCGGCCTATTTTTGGCACACGGAGGCCCCTCGCAAAGTCTGGCCCCATTCCGAGTCCGGCGGACGAACTTGGCCAGCCCCTCCCCCCAAGGCTATAGCCCACCCGTTTTTTGGGCATTTTTGCGGCGGACGAACTTGGGGACGGGACCTTCGGGCGCTTATTTTTGGGCGCGGCAGTGCCCGCGGCCTATTTTTGGCACACGGAGGCCCCTCGCAAAGTCTGGCCCCATTCCGAGTCCGGCGGACGAACTTGGCCAGCCCCTCCCCCCAAGGCTATAGCCCACCCATTTTTTGGGCGGCGGACGAACTTGGGGACGGTACCTTCGGGAGCTCATTTTTGGGCGCGGCTGTGCCCGCGGCCTATTTTTGGCACACGGAGGCCCCTCGCAAAGTCTGGCCCCATTCCGAGTCCGGCGGACGAACTTGGCCAGCCCCTCCCCCCAAGGCTATAGCCCACCCGTTTTTTGGGCATTTTTGCGGCGGACGAACTTGGGGACGGGACCTTCGGGCGCTTATTTTTGGGTGCGGCAGTGCCCGCGGCCTATTTTTGGCACACGGAGGCCCCTCGCAAAGTCTGGCCCCATTCCGAGTCCGGCGGACGAACTTGGCCAGCCCCTCCCCCCAAGGCTATAGCCCACCCGTTTTTTGGGCATTTTTGCGGCGGACGAACTTGGGGACGGGACCTTCGGGCGCTTATTTTTGGGCGCGGCAGTGCCCGCGGCCTATTTTTGGCACACGGAGGCCCCTCGCAAAGTCTGGCCCCATTCCGAGTCCGGCGGACGAACTTGGCCAGCCCCTCCCCCCAAGGCTATAGCCCACCCGTTTTTTGGGCATTTTTGCGGCGGACGAACTTGGGGACGGGACCTTCGGGCGCTTATTTTTGGGCGCGGCAGTGCCCGCGGCCTATTTTTGGCACACGGAGGCCCCTCGCAAAGTCTGGCCCCATTCCGAGTCCGGCGGACGAACTTGGCCAGCCCCTCCCCCCAAGGCTATAGCCCACCCGTTTTTTGGGCATTTTTGCGGCGGACGAACTTGGGGACGGGACCTTCGGGCGCTTATTTTTGGGCGCGGCAGTGCCCGCGGCCTATTTTTGGCACACGGAGGCCCCTCGCAAAGTCTGGCCCCATTCCGAGTCCGGCGGACGAACTTGGCCAGCCCCTCCCCCCAAGGCTATAGCCCACCCGTTTTTTGGGCATTTTTGCGGCGGACGAACTTGGGGACGGGACCTTCGGGCGCTTATTTTTGGGCGCGGCAGTGCCCGCGGCCTATTTTTGGCACACGGAGGCCCCTCGCAAAGTCTGGCCCCATTCCGAGTCCGGCGGACGAACTTGGCCAGCCCCTCCCCCCAAGGCTATAGCCCACCCGTTTTTTGGGCATTTTTGCGGCGGACGAACTTGGGGACGGGACCTTCGGGCGCTTATTTTTGGGCGCGGCAGTGCCCGCGGCCTATTTTTGGCACACGGAGGCCCCTCGCAAAGTCTGGCCCCATTCCGAGTCCGGCGGACGAACTTGGCCAGCCCCTCCCCCCAAGGCTATAGCCCACCCGTTTTTTGGGCATTTTTGCGGCGGACGAACTTGGGGACGGGACCTTCGGGCGCTTATTTTTGGGCGCGGCAGTGCCCGCGGCCTATTTTTGGCACACGGAGGCCCCTCGCAAAGTCTGGCCCCATTCCGAGTCCGGCGGACGAACTTGGCCAGCCCCTCCCCCCAAGGCTATAGCCCACCCGTTTTTTGGGCATTTTTGCGGCGGACGAACTTGGGGACGGGACCTTCGGGCGCTTATTTTTGGGCGCGGCAGTGCCCGCGGCCTATTTTTGGCACACGGAGGCCCCTCGCAAAGTCTGGCCCCATTCCGAGTCCGGCGGACGAACTTGGCCAGCCCCTCCCCCCAAGGCTATAGCCCACCCGTTTTTTGGGCATTTTTGCGGCGGACGAACTTGGGGACGGGACCTTCGGGCGCTTATTTTTGGGCGCGGCAGTGCCCGCGGCCTATTTTTGGCACACGGAGGCCCCTCGCAAAGTCTGGCCCCATTCCGAGTCCGGCGGACGAACTTGGCCAGCCCCTCCCCCCAAGGCTATAGCCCACCCGTTTTTTGGGCATTTTTGCGGCGGACGAACTTGGGGACGGGACCTTCGGGCGCTTATTTTTGGGCGCGGCAGTGCCCGCGGCCTATTTTTGGCACACGGAGGCCCCTCGCAAAGTCTGGCCCCATTCCGAGTCCGGCGGACGAACTTGGCCAGCCCCTCCCCCCAAGGCTATAGCCCACCCGTTTTTTGGGCATTTTTGCGGCGGACGAACTTGGGGACGGGACCTTCGGGCGCTTATTTTTGGGCGCGGCAGTGCCCGCGGCCTATTTTTGGCACACGGAGGCCCCTCGCAAAGTCTGGCCCCATTCCGAGTCCGGCGGACGAACTTGGCCAGCCCCTCCCCCCAAGGCTATAGCCCACCCGTTTTTTGGGCATTTTTGCGGCGGACGAACTTGGGGACGGGACCTTCGGGCGCTTATTTTTGGGCGCGGCAGTGCCCGCGGCCTATTTTTGGCACACGGAGGCCCCTCGCAAAGTCTGGCCCCATTCCGAGTCCGGCGGACGAACTTGGCCAGCCCCTCCCCCCAAGGCTATAGCCCACCCGTTTTTTGGGCATTTTTGCGGCGGACGAACTTGGGGACGGGACCTTCGGGCGCTTATTTTTGGGCGCGGCAGTGCCCGCGGCCTATTTTTGGCACACGGAGGCCCCTCGCAAAGTCTGGCCCCATTCCGAGTCCGGCGGACGAACTTGGCCAGCCCCTCCCCCCAAGGCTATAGCCCACCCGTTTTTTGGGCATTTTTGCGGCGGACGAACTTGGGGACGGGACCTTCGGGCGCTTATTTTTGGGCGCGGCAGTGCCCGCGGCCTATTTTTGGCACACGGAGGCCCCTCGCAAAGTCTGGCCCCATTCCGAGTCCGGCGGACGAACTTGGCCAGCCCCTCCCCCCAAGGCTATAGCCCACCCGTTTTTTGGGCATTTTTGCGGCGGACGAACTTGGGGACGGGACCTTCGGGCGCTTATTTTTTGGCGCGGCAGTGCCCGCGGCCTATTTTTGGCACACGGAGGCCCCTCGCAAAGTCTGGCCCCATTCCGAGTCCGGCGGACGAACTTGGCCAGCCCCTCCCCCCAAGGCTATAGCCCACCCGTTTTTTGGGCATTTTTGCGGCGGACGAACTTGGGGACGGGACCTTCGGGCGCTTATTTTTGGGCGCGGCAGTGCCCGCGGCCTATTTTTGGCACACGGAGGCCCCTCGCAAAGTCTGGCCCCATTCCGAGTCCGGCGGACGAACTTGGCCAGCCCCTCCCCCCAAGGCTATAGCCCACCCGTTTTTTGGGCATTTTTGCGGCGGACGAACTTGGGGACGGGACCTTCGGGCGCTTATTTTTGGGCGCGGCAGTGCCCGCGGCCTATTTTTGGCACACGGAGGCCCCTCGCAAAGTCTGGCCCCATTCCGAGTCCGGCGGACGAACTTGGCCAGCCCCTCCCCCCAAGGCTATAGCCCACCCGTTTTTTGGGCATTTTTGCGGCGGACGAACTTGGGGACGGGACCTTCGGGCGCTTATTTTTGGGCGCGGCAGTGCCCGCGGCCTATTTTTGGCACACGGAGGCCCCTCGCAAAGTCTGGCCCCATTCCGAGTCCGGCGGACGAACTTGGCCAGCCCCTCCCCCCAAGGCTATAGCCCACCCGTTTTTTGGGCATTTTTGCGGCGGACGAACTTGGGGACGGGACCTTCGGGCGCTTATTTTTGGGCGCGGCAGTGCCCGCGGCCTATTTTTGGCACACGGAGGCCCCTCGCAAAGTCTGGCCCCATTCCGAGTCCGGCGGACGAACTTGGCCAGCCCCTCCCCCCAAGGCTATAGCCCACCCGTTTTTTGGGCATTTTTGCGGCGGACGAACTTGGGGACGGGACCTTCGGGCGCTTATTTTTGGGCGCGGCAGTGCCCGCGGCCTATTTTTGGCACACGGAGGCCCCTCGCAAAGTCTGGCCCCATTCCGAGTCCGGCGGACGAACTTGGCCAGCCCCTCCCCCCAAGGCTATAGCCCACCCGTTTTTTGGGCATTTTTGCGGCGGACGAACTTGGGGACGGGACCTTCGGGCGCTTATTTTTGGGCGCGGCAGTGCCCGCGGCCTATTTTTGGCACACGGAGGCCCCTCGCAAAGTCTGGCCCCATTCCGAGTCCGGCGGACGAACTTGGCCAGCCCCTCCCCCCAAGGCTATAGCCCACCCGTTTTTTGGGCATTTTTGCGGCGGACGAACTTGGGGACGGGACCTTCGGGCGCTTATTTTTGGGCGCGGCAGTGCCCGCGGCCTATTTTTGGCACACGGAGGCCCCTCGCAAAGTCTGGCCCCATTCCGAGTCCGGCGGACGAACTTGGCCAGCCCCTCCCCCCAAGGCTATAGCCCACCCGTTTTTTGGGCATTTTTGCGGCGGACGAACTTGGGGACGGGACCTTCGGGCGCTTATTTTTGGGCTCTGCAGTGCCCGCGGCCTATTTTTGGCACACGGAGGCCCCTCGCAAAGTCTGGCCCCATTCCGAGTCCGGCGGACGAACTTGGCCAGCCCCTCCCCCCAAGGCTATAGCCCACCCGTTTTTTGGGCATTTTTGCGGCGGACGAACTTGGGGACGGGACCTTCGGGCGCTTATTTTTGGGCGCGGCAGTGCCCGCGGCCTATTTTTGGCACACGGAGGCCCCTCGCAAAGTCTGGCCCCATTCCGAGTCCGGCGGACGAACTTGGCCAGCCCCTCCCCCCAAGGCTATAGCCCACCCGTTTTTTGGGCATTTTTGCGGCGGACGAACTTGGGGACGGGACCTTCGGGCGCTTATTTTTGGGCGCGGCAGTGCCCGCGGCCTATTTTTGGCACACGGAGGCCCCTCGCAAAGTCTGGCCCCATTCCGAGTCCGGCGGACGAACTTGGCCAGCCCCTCCCCCCAAGGCTATAGCCCACCCGTTTTTTGGGCATTTTTGCGGCGGACGAACTTGGGGACGGGACCTTCGGGCGCTTATTTTTGGGCGCGGCAGTGCCCGCGGCCTATTTTTGGCACACGGAGGCCCCTCGCAAAGTCTGGCCCCATTCCGAGTCCGGCGGACGAACTTGGCCAGCCCCTCCCCCCAAGGCTATAGCCCACCCGTTTTTTGGGCATTTTTGCGGCGGACGAACTTGGGGACGGGACCTTCGGGCGCTTATTTTTGGGCGCGGCAGTGCCCGCGGCCTATTTTTGGCACACGGAGGCCCCTCGCAAAGTCTGGCCCCATTCCGAGTCCGGCGGACGAACTTGGCCAGCCCCTCCCCCCAAGGCTATAGCCCACCCGTTTTTTGGGCATTTTTGCGGCGGACGAACTTGGGGACGGGACCTTCGGGCGCTTATTTTTGGGCGCGGCAGTGCCCGCGGCCTATTTTTGGCACACGGAGGCCCCTCGCAAAGTCTGGCCCCATTCCGAGTCCGGCGGACGAACTTGGCCAGCCCCTCCCCCCAAGGCTATAGCCCACCCGTTTTTTGGGCATTTTTGCGGCGGACGAACTTGGGGACGGGACCTTCGGGCGCTTATTTTTGGGCGCGGCAGTGCCCGCGGCCTATTTTTGGCACACGGAGGCCCCTCGCAAAGTCTGGCCCCATTCCGAGTCCGGCGGACGAACTTGGCCAGCCCCTCCCCCCAAGGCTATAGCCCACCCGTTTTTTGGGCATTTTTGCGGCGGACGAACTTGGGGACGGGACCTTCGGGCGCTTATTTTTGGGCGCGGCAGTGCCCGCGGCCTATTTTTGGCACACGGAGGCCCCTCGCAAAGTCTGGCCCCATTCCGAGTCCGGCGGACGAACTTGGCCAGCCCCTCCCCCCAAGGCTATAGCCCACCCGTTTTTTGGGCATTTTTGCGGCGGACGAACTTGGGGACGGGACCTTCGGGCGCTTATTTTTGGGCGCGGCAGTGCCCGCGGCCTATTTTTGGCACACGGAGGCCCCTCGCAAAGTCTGGCCCCATTCCGAGTCCGGCGGACGAACTTGGCCAGCCCCTCCCCCCAAGGCTATAGCCCACCCGTTTTTTGGGCATTTTTGCGGCGGACGAACTTGGGGACGGGACCTTCGGGCGCTTATTTTTGGGCGCGGCAGTGCCCGCGGCCTATTTTTGGCACACGGAGGCCCCTCGCAAAGTCTGGCCCCATTCCGAGTCCGGCGGACGAACTTGGCCAGCCCCTCCCCCCAAGGCTATAGCCCACCCGTTTTTTGGGCATTTTTGCGGCGGACGAACTTGGGGACGGGACCTTCGGGCGCTTATTTTTGGGCGCGGCAGTGCCCGCGGCCTATTTTTGGCACACGGAGGCCCCTCGCAAAGTCTGGCCCCATTCCGAGTCCGGCGGACGAACTTGGCCAGCCCCTCCCCCCAAGGCTATAGCCCACCCGTTTTTTGGGCATTTTTGCGGCGGACGAACTTGGGGACGGGACCTTCGGGCGCTTATTTTTGGGCGCGGCAGTGCCCGCGGCCTATTTTTGGCACACGGAGGCCCCTCGCAAAGTCTGGCCCCATTCCGAGTCCGGCGGACGAACTTGGCCAGCCCCTCCCCCCAAGGCTATAGCCCACCCGTTTTTTGGGCATTTTTGCGGCGGACGAACTTGGGGACGGGACCTTCGGGCGCTTATTTTTGGGCGCGGCAGTGCCCGCGGCCTATTTTTGGCACACGGAGGCCCCTCGCAAAGTCTGGCCCCATTCCGAGTCCGGCGGACGAACTTGGCCAGCCCCTCCCCCCAAGGCTATAGCCCACCCGTTTTTTGGGCATTTTTGCGGCGGACGAACTTGGGGACGGGACCTTCGGGCGCTTATTTTTGGGCGCGGCAGTGCCCGCGGCCTATTTTTGGCACACGGAGGCCCCTCGCAAAGTCTGGCCCCATTCCGAGTCCGGCGGACGAACTTGGCCAGCCCCTCCCCCCAAGGCTATAGCCCACCCGTTTTTTGGGCATTTTTGCGGCGGACGAACTTGGGGACGGGACCTTCGGGCGCTTATTTTTGGGCGCGGCAGTGCCCGCGGCCTATTTTTGGCACACGGAGGCCCCTCGCAAAGTCTGGCCCCATTCCGAGTCCGGCGGACGAACTTGGCCAGCCCCTCCCCCCAAGGCTATAGCCCACCCGTTTTTTGGGCATTTTTGCGGCGGACGAACTTGGGGACGGGACCTTCGGGCGCTTATTTTTGGGCGCGGCAGTGCCCGCGGCCTATTTTTGGCACACGGAGGCCCCTCGCAAAGTCTGGCCCCATTCCGAGTCCGGCGGACGAACTTGGCCAGCCCCTCCCCCCAAGGCTATAGCCCACCCGTTTTTTGGGCATTTTTGCGGCGGACGAACTTGGGGACGGGACCTTCGGGCGCTTATTTTTGGGCGCGGCAGTGCCCGCGGCCTATTTTTGGCACACGGAGGCCCCTCGCAAAGTCTGGCCCCATTCCGAGTCCGGCGGACGAACTTGGCCAGCCCCTCCCCCCAAGGCTATAGCCCACCCGTTTTTTGGGCATTTTTGCGGCGGACGAACTTGGGGACGGGACCTTCGGGCGCTTATTTTTGGGCGCGGCAGTGCCCGCGGCCTATTTTTGGCACACGGAGGCCCCTCGCAAAGTCTGGCCCCATTCCGAGTCCGGCGGACGAACTTGGCCAGCCCCTCCCCCCAAGGCTATAGCCCACCCGTTTTTTGGGCATTTTTGCGGCGGACGAACTTGGGGACGGGACCTTCGGGCGCTTATTTTTGGGCGCGGCAGTGCCCGCGGCCTATTTTTGGCACACGGAGGCCCCTCGCAAAGTCTGGCCCCATTCCGAGTCCGGCGGACGAACTTGGCCAGCCCCTCCCCCCAAGGCTATAGCCCACCCGTTTTTTGGGCATTTTTGCGGCGGACGAACTTGGGGACGGGACCTTCGGGCGCTTATTTTTGGGCGCGGCAGTGCCCGCGGCCTATTTTTGGCACACGGAGGCCCCTCGCAAAGTCTGGCCCCATTCCGAGTCCGGCGGACGAACTTGGCCAGCCCCTCCCCCCAAGGCTATAGCCCACCCGTTTTTTGGGCATTTTTGCGGCGGACGAACTTGGGGACGGGACCTTCGGGCGCTTATTTTTGGGCGCGGCAGTGCCCGCGGCCTATTTTTGGCACACGGAGGCCCCTCGCAAAGTCTGGCCCCATTCCGAGTCCGGCGGACGAACTTGGCCAGCCCCTCCCCCCAAGGCTATAGCCCACCCGTTTTTTGGGCATTTTTGCGGCGGACGAACTTGGGGACGGGACCTTCGGGCGCTTATTTTTGGGCGCGGCAGTGCCCGCGGCCTATTTTTGGCACACGGAGGCCCCTCGCAAAGTCTGGCCCCATTCCGAGTCCGGCGGACGAACTTGGCCAGCCCCTCCCCCCAAGGCTATAGCCCACCCGTTTTTTGGGCATTTTTGCGGCGGACGAACTTGGGGACGGGACCTTCGGGCGCTTATTTTTGGGCGCGGCAGTGCCCGCGGCCTATTTTTGGCACACGGAGGCCCCTCGCAAAGTCTGGCCCCATTCCGAGTCCGGCGGACGAACTTGGCCAGCCCCTCCCCCCAAGGCTATAGCCCACCCGTTTTTTGGGCATTTTTGCGGCGGACGAACTTGGGGACGGGACCTTCGGGCGCTTATTTTTGGGCGCGGCAGTGCCCGCGGCCTATTTTTGGCACACGGAGGCCCCTCGCAAAGTCTGGCCCCATTCCGAGTCCGGCGGACGAACTTGGCCAGCCCCTCCCCCCAAGGCTATAGCCCACCCGTTTTTTGGGCATTTTTGCGGCGGACGAACTTGGGGACGGGACCTTCGGGCGCTTATTTTTGGGCGCGGCAGTGCCCGCGGCCTATTTTTGGCACACGGAGGCCCCTCGCAAAGTCTGGCCCCATTCCGAGTCCGGCGGACGAACTTGGCCAGCCCCTCCCCCCAAGGCTATAGCCCACCCGTTTTTTGGGCATTTTTGCGGCGGACGAACTTGGGGACGGGACCTTCGGGCGCTTATTTTTGGGCGCGGCAGTGCCCGCGGCCTATTTTTGGCACACGGAGGCCCCTCGCAAAGTCTGGCCCCATTCCGAGTCCGGCGGACGAACTTGGCCAGCCCCTCCCCCCAAGGCTATAGCCCACCCGTTTTTTGGGCATTTTTGCGGCGGACGAACTTGGGGACGGGACCTTCGGGCGCTTATTTTTGGGCGCGGCAGTGCCCGCGGCCTATTTTTGGCACACGGAGGCCCCTCGCAAAGTCTGGCCCCATTCCGAGTCCGGCGGACGAACTTGGCCAGCCCCTCCCCCCAAGGCTATAGCCCACCCGTTTTTTGGGCATTTTTGCGGCGGACGAACTTGGGGACGGGACCTTCGGGCGCTTATTTTTGGGCGCGGCAGTGCCCGCGGCCTATTTTTGGCACACGGAGGCCCCTCGCAAAGTCTGGCCCCATTCCGAGTCCGGCGGACGAACTTGGCCAGCCCCTCCCCCCAAGGCTATAGCCCACCCGTTTTTTGGGCATTTTTGCGGCGGACGAACTTGGGGACGGGACCTTCGGGCGCTTATTTTTGGGCGCGGCAGTGCCCGCGGCCTATTTTTGGCACACGGAGGCCCCTCGCAAAGTCTGGCCCCATTCCGAGTCCGGCGGACGAACTTGGCCTATTTTTGGCACACGGAGGCCCCTCGCAAAGTCTGGCCCCATTCCGAGTCCGGCGGACGAACTTGGCCAGCCCCTCCCCCCAAGGCTATAGCCCACCCGTTTTTTGGGCATTTTTGCGGCGGACGAACTTGGGGACGGGACCTTCGGGCGCTTATTTTTGGGCGCGGCAGTGCCCGCGGCCTATTTTTGGCACACGGAGGCCCCTCGCAAAGTCTGGCCCCATTCC
The DNA here is from genome assembly GCA_029641205.1 of Citrus maxima. Lineage (NCBI taxonomy): Eukaryota > Viridiplantae > Streptophyta > Magnoliopsida > Sapindales > Rutaceae > Citrus > Citrus maxima. The sequence goes on from CM056374.1 coordinate 131,466, forward strand.
GAGTCCGGCGGACGAACTTGGCCAGCCCCTCCCCCCAAGGCTATAGCCCACCCGTTTTTTGGGCATTTTTGCGGCGGACGAACTTGGGGACGGGACCTTCGGGCGCTTATTTTTGGGCGCGGCAGTGCCCGCGGCCTATTTTTGGCACACGGAGGCCCCTCGCAAAGTCTGGCCCCATTCCGAGTCCGGCGGACGAACTTGGCCAGCCCCTCCCCCCAAGGCTATAGCCCACCCGTTTTTTGGGCATTTTTGCGGCGGACGAACTTGGGGACGGGACCTTCGGGCGCTTATTTTTGGGCGCGGCAGTGCCCGCGGCCTATTTTTGGCACACGGAGGCCCCTCGCAAAGTCTGGCCCCATTCCGAGTCCGGCGGACGAACTTGGCCAGCCCCTCCCCCCAAGGCTATAGCCCACCCGTTTTTTGGGCATTTTTGCGGCGGACGAACTTGGGGACGGGACCTTCGGGCGCTTATTTTTGGGCGCGGCAGTGCCCGCGGCCTATTTTTGGCACACGGAGGCCCCTCGCAAAGTCTGGCCCCATTCCGAGTCCGGCGGACGAACTTGGCCAGCCCCTCCCCCCAAGGCTATAGCCCACCCGTTTTTTGGGCATTTTTGCGGCGGACGAACTTGGGGACGGGACCTTCGGGCGCTTATTTTTGGGCGCGGCAGTGCCCGCGGCCTATTTTTGGCACACGGAGGCCCCCTGCGGGCGCTTATTTTTGGGCGCGGCAGTGCCCGCGGCCTATTTTTGGCACACGGAGGCCCCTCGCAAAGTCTGGCCCCATTCCGAGTCCGGCGGACGAACTTGGCCAGCCCCTCCCCCCAAGGCTATAGCCCACCCGTTTTTTGGGCATTTTTGCGGCGGACGAACTTGGGGACGGGACCTTCGGGCGCTTATTTTTGGGCGCGGCAGTGCCCGCGGCCTATTTTTGGCACACGGAGGCCCCTCGCAAAGTCTGGCCCCATTCCGAGTCCGGCGGACGAACTTGGCCAGCCCCTCCCCCCAAGGCTATAGCCCACCCGTTTTTTGGGCATTTTTGCGGCGGACGAACTTGGGGACGGGACCTTCGGGCGCTTATTTTTGGGCGCGGCAGTGCCCGCGGCCTATTTTTGGCACACGGAGGCCCCTCGCAAAGTCTGGCCCCATTCCGAGTCCGGCGGACGAACTTGGCCAGCCCCTCCCCCCAAGGCTATAGCCCACCCGTTTTTTGGGCATTTTTGCGGCGGACGAACTTGGGGACGGGACCTTCGGGCGCTTATTTTTGGGCGCGGCAGTGCCCGCGGCCTATTTTTGGCACACGGAGGCCCCTCGCAAAGTCTGGCCCCATTCCGAGTCCGGCGGACGAACTTGGCCAGCCCCTCCCCCCAAGGCTATAGCCCACCCGTTTTTTGGGCATTTTTGCGGCGGACGAACTTGGGGACGGGACCTTCGGGCGATTATTTTAGGGCGCGGCAGTGCCCGCGGCCTATTTTTGGCACACGGAGGCCCCTCGCAAAGTCTGGCCCCATTCCGAGTCCGGCGGACGAACTTGGCCAGCCCCTCCCCCCAAGGCTATAGCCCACCCGTTTTTTGGGCATTTTTGCGGCGGACGAACTTGGGGACGGGACCTTCGGGCGCTTATTTTTGGGCGCGGCAGTGCCCGCGGCCTATTTTTGGCACACGGAGGCCCCTCGCAAAGTCTGGCCCCATTCCGAGTCCGGCGGACGAACTTGGCCAGCCCCTCCCCCCAAGGCTATAGCCCACCCGTTTTTTGGGCATTTTTGCGGCGGACGAACTTGGGGACGGGACCTTCGGGCGCTTATTTTTGGGCGCGGCAGTGCCCGCGGCCTATTTTTGGCACACGGAGGCCCCTCGCAAAGTCTGGCCCCATTCCGAGTCCGGCGGACGAACTTGGCCAGCCCCTCCCCCCAAGGCTATAGCCCACCCGTTTTTTGGGCATTTTTGCGGCGGACGAACTTGGGGACGGGACCTTCGGGCGCTTATTTTTGGGCGCGGCAGTGCCCGCGGCCTATTTTTGGCACACGGAGGCCCCTCGCAAAGTCTGGCCCCATTCCGAGTCCGGCGGACGAACTTGGCCAGCCCCTCCCCCCAAGGCTATAGCCCACCCGTTTTTTGGGCATTTTTGCGGCGGACGAACTTGGGGACGGGACCTTCGGGCGCTTATTTTTGGGCGCGGCAGTGCCCGCGGCCTATTTTTGGCACACGGAGGCCCCTCGCAAAGTCTGGCCCCATTCCGAGTCCGGCGGACGAACTTGGCCAGCCCCTCCCCCCAAGGCTATAGCCCACCCGTTTTTTGGGCATTTTTGCGGCGGACGAACTTGGGGACGGGACCTTCGGGCGCTTATTTTTGGGCGCGGCAGTGCCCGCGGCCTATTTTTGGCACACGGAGGCCCCTCGCAAAGTCTGGCCCCATTCCGAGTCCGGCGGACGAACTTGGCCAGCCCCTCCCCCCAAGGCTATAGCCCACCCGTTTTTTGGGCATTTTTGCGGCGGACGAACTTGGGGACGGGACCTTCGGGCGCTTATTTTTGGGCGCGGCAGTGCCCGCGGCCTATTTTTGGCACACGGAGGCCCCTCGCAAAGTCTGGCCCCATTCCGAGTCCGGCGGACGAACTTGGCCAGCCCCTCCCCCCAAGGCTATAGCCCACCCGTTTTTTGGGCATTTTTGCGGCGGACGAACTTGGGGACGGGACCTTCGGGCGCTTATTTTTGGGCGCGGCAGTGCCCGCGGCCTATTTTTGGCACACGGAGGCCCCTCGCAAAGTCTGGCCCCATTCCGAGTCCGGCGGACGAACTTGGCCAGCCCCTCCCCCCAAGGCTATAGCCCACCCGTTTTTTGGGCATTTTTGCGGCGGACGAACTTGGGGACGGGACCTTCGGGCGCTTATTTTTGGGCGCGGCAGTGCCCGCGGCCTATTTTTGGCACACGGAGGCCCCTCGCAAAGTCTGGCCCCATTCCGAGTCCGGCGGACGAACTTGGCCAGCCCCTCCCCCCAAGGCTATAGCCCACCCGTTTTTTGGGCATTTTTGCGGCGGACGAACTTGGGGACGGGACCTTCGGGCGCTTATTTTTGGGCGCGGCAGTGCCCGCGGCCTATTTTTGGCACACGGAGGCCCCTCGCAAAGTCTGGCCCCATTCCGAGTCCGGCGGACGAACTTGGCCAGCCCCTCCCCCCAAGGCTATAGCCCACCCGTTTTTTGGGCATTTTTGCGGCGGACGAACTTGGGGACGGGACCTTCGGGCGCTTATTTTTGGGCGCGGCAGTGCCCGCGGCCTATTTTTGGCACACGGAGGCCCCTCGCAAAGTCTGGCCCCATTCCGAGTCCGGCGGACGAACTTGGCCAGCCCCTCCCCCCAAGGCTATAGCCCACCCGTTTTTTGGGCATTTTTGCGGCGGACGAACTTGGGGACGGGACCTTCGGGCGCTTATTTTTGGGCGCGGCAGTGCCCGCGGCCTATTTTTGGCACACGGAGGCCCCTCGCAAAGTCTGGCCCCATTCCGAGTCCGGCGGACGAACTTGGCCAGCCCCTCCCCCCAAGGCTATAGCCCACCCGTTTTTTGGGCATTTTTGCGGCGGACGAACTTGGGGACGGGACCTTCGGGCGCTTATTTTTGGGCGCGGCAGTGCCCGCGGCCTATTTTTGGCACACGGAGGCCCCTCGCAAAGTCTGGCCCCATTCCGAGTCCGGCGGACGAACTTGGCCAGCCCCTCCCCCCAAGGCTATAGCCCACCCGTTTTTTGGGCATTTTTGCGGCGGACGAACTTGGGGACGGGACCTTCGGGCGCTTATTTTTGGGCGCGGCAGTGCCCGCGGCCTATTTTTGGCACACGGAGGCCCCTCGCAAAGTCTGGCCCCATTCCGAGTCCGGCGGACGAACTTGGCCAGCCCCTCCCCCCAAGGCTATAGCCCACCCGTTTTTTGGGCATTTTTGCGGCGGACGAACTTGGGGACGGGACCTTCGGGCGCTTATTTTTGGGCGCGGCAGTGCCCGCGGCCTATTTTTGGCACACGGAGGCCCCTCGCAAAGTCTGGCCCCATTCCGAGTCCGGCGGACGAACTTGGCCAGCCCCTCCCCCCAAGGCTATAGCCCACCCGTTTTTTGGGCATTTTTGCGGCGGACGAACTTGGGGACGGGACCTTCGGGCGCTTATTTTTGGGCGCGGCAGTGCCCGCGGCCTATTTTTGGCACACGGAGGCCCCTCGCAAAGTCTGGCCCCATTCCGAGTCCGGCGGACGAACTTGGCCAGCCCCTCCCCCCAAGGCTATAGCCCACCCGTTTTTTGGGCATTTTTGCGGCGGACGAACTTGGGGACGGGACCTTCGGGCGCTTATTTTTGGGCGCGGCAGTGCCCGCGGCCTATTTTTGGCACACGGAGGCCCCTCGCAAAGTCTGGCCCCATTCCGAGTCCGGCGGACGAACTTGGCCAGCCCCTCCCCCCAAGGCTATAGCCCACCCGTTTTTTGGGCATTTTTGCGGCGGACGAACTTGGGGACGGGACCTTCGGGCGCTTATTTTTGGGCGCGGCAGTGCCCGCGGCCTATTTTTGGCACACGGAGGCCCCTCGCAAAGTCTGGCCCCATTCCGAGTCCGGCGGACGAACTTGGCCAGCCCCTCCCCCCAAGGCTATAGCCCACCCGTTTTTTGGGCATTTTTGCGGCGGACGAACTTGGGGACGGGACCTTCGGGCGCTTATTTTTGGGCGCGGCAGTGCCCGCGGCCTATTTTTGGCACACGGAGGCCCCTCGCAAAGTCTGGCCCCATTCCGAGTCCGGCGGACGAACTTGGCCAGCCCCTCCCCCCAAGGCTATAGCCCACCCGTTTTTTGGGCATTTTTGCGGCGGACGAACTTGGGGACGGGACCTTCGGGCGCTTATTTTTGGGCGCGGCAGTGCCCGCGGCCTATTTTTGGCACACGGAGGCCCCTCGCAAAGTCTGGCCCCATTCCGAGTCCGGCGGACGAACTTGGCCAGCCCCTCCCCCCAAGGCTATAGCCCACCCGTTTTTTGGGCATTTTTGCGGCGGACGAACTTGGGGACGGGACCTTCGGGCGCTTATTTTTGGGCGCGGCAGTGCCCGCGGCCTATTTTTGGCACACGGAGGCCCCTCGCAAAGTCTGGCCCCATTCCGAGTCCGGCGGACGAACTTGGCCAGCCCCTCCCCCCAAGGCTATAGCCCACCCGTTTTTTGGGCATTTTTGCGGCGGACGAACTTGGGGACGGGACCTTCGGGCGCTTATTTTTGGGCGCGGCAGTGCCCGCGGCCTATTTTTGGCACACGGAGGCCCCTCGCAAAGTCTGGCCCCATTCCGAGTCCGGCGGACGAACTTGGCCAGCCCCTCCCCCCAAGGCTATAGCCCACCCGTTTTTTGGGCATTTTTGCGGCGGACGAACTTGGGGACGGGACCTTCGGGCGCTTATTTTTGGGCGCGGCAGTGCCCGCGGCCTATTTTTGGCACACGGAGGCCCCTCGCAAAGTCTGGCCCCATTCCGAGTCCGGCGGACGAACTTGGCCAGCCCCTCCCCCCAAGGCTATAGCCCACCCGTTTTTTGGGCATTTTTGCGGCGGACGAACTTGGGGACGGGACCTTCGGGCGCTTATTTTTGGGCGCGGCAGTGCCCGCGGCCTATTTTTGGCACACGGAGGCCCCTCGCAAAGTCTGGCCCCATTCCGAGTCCGGCGGACGAACTTGGCCAGCCCCTCCCCCCAAGGCTATAGCCCACCCGTTTTTTGGGCATTTTTGCGGCGGACGAACTTGGGGACGGGACCTTCGGGCGCTTATTTTTGGGCGCGGCAGTGCCCGCGGCCTATTTTTGGCACACGGAGGCCCCTCGCAAAGTCTGGCCCCATTCCGAGTCCGGCGGACGAACTTGGCCAGCCCCTCCCCCCAAGGCTATAGCCCACCCGTTTTTTGGGCATTTTTGCGGCGGACGAACTTGGGGACGGGACCTTCGGGCGCTTATTTTTGGGCGCGGCAGTGCCCGCGGCCTATTTTTGGCACACGGAGGCCCCTCGCAAAGTCTGGCCCCATTCCGAGTCCGGCGGACGAACTTGGCCAGCCCCTCCCCCCAAGGCTATAGCCCACCCGTTTTTTGGGCATTTTTGCGGCGGACGAACTTGGGGACGGGACCTTCGGGCGCTTATTTTTGGGCGCGGCAGTGCCCGCGGCCTATTTTTGGCACACGGAGGCCCCTCGCAAAGTCTGGCCCCATTCCGAGTCCGGCGGACGAACTTGGCCAGCCCCTCCCCCCAAGGCTATAGCCCACCCGTTTTTTGGGCATTTTTGCGGCGGACGAACTTGGGGACGGGACCTTCGGGCGCTTATTTTTGGGCGCGGCAGTGCCCGCGGCCTATTTTTGGCACACGGAGGCCCCTCGCAAAGTCTGGCCCCATTCCGAGTCCGGCGGACGAACTTGGCCAGCCCCTCCCCCCAAGGCTATAGCCCACCCGTTTTTTGGGCATTTTTGCGGCGGACGAACTTGGGGACGGGACCTTCGGGCGCTTATTTTTGGGCGCGGCAGTGCCCGCGGCCTATTTTTGGCACACGGAGGCCCCTCGCAAAGTCTGGCCCCATTCCGAGTCCGGCGGACGAACTTGGCCAGCCCCTCCCCCCAAGGCTATAGCCCACCCGTTTTTTGGGCATTTTTGCGGCGGACGAACTTGGGGACGGGACCTTCGGGCGCTTATTTTTGGGCGCGGCAGTGCCCGCGGCCTATTTTTGGCACACGGAGGCCCCTCGCAAAGTCTGGCCCCATTCCGAGTCCGGCGGACGAACTTGGCCAGCCCCTCCCCCCAAGGCTATAGCCCACCCGTTTTTTGGGCATTTTTGCGGCGGACGAACTTGGGGACGGGACCTTCGGGCGCTTATTTTTGGGCGCGGCAGTGCCCGCGGCCTATTTTTGGCACACGGAGGCCCCTCGCAAAGTCTGGCCCCATTCCGAGTCCGGCGGACGAACTTGGCCAGCCCCTCCCCCCAAGGCTATAGCCCACCCGTTTTTTGGGCATTTTTGCGGCGGACGAACTTGGGGACGGGACCTTCGGGCGCTTATTTTTGGGCGCGGCAGTGCCCGCGGCCTATTTTTGGCACACGGAGGCCCCTCGCAAAGTCTGGCCCCATTCCGAGTCCGGCGGACGAACTTGGCCAGCCCCTCCCCCCAAGGCTATAGCCCACCCGTTTTTTGGGCATTTTTGCGGCGGACGAACTTGGGGACGGGACCTTCGGGCGCTTATTTTTGGGCGCGGCAGTGCCCGCGGCCTATTTTTGGCACACGGAGGCCCCTCGCAAAGTCTGGCCCCATTCCGAGTCCGGCGGACGAACTTGGCCAGCCCCTCCCCCCAAGGCTATAGCCCACCCGTTTTTTGGGCATTTTTGCGGCGGACGAACTTGGGGACGGGACCTTCGGGCGCTTATTTTTGGGCGCGGCAGTGCCCGCGGCCTATTTTTGGCACACGGAGGCCCCTCGCAAAGTCTGGCCCCATTCCGAGTCCGGCGGACGAACTTGGCCAGCCCCTCCCCCCAAGGCTATAGCCCACCCGTTTTTTGGGCATTTTTGCGGCGGACGAACTTGGGGACGGGACCTTCGGGCGCTTATTTTTGGGCGCGGCAGTGCCCGCGGCCTATTTTTGGCACACGGAGGCCCCTCGCAAAGTCTGGCCCCATTCCGAGTCCGGCGGACGAACTTGGCCAGCCCCTCCCCCCAAGGCTATAGCCCACCCGTTTTTTGGGCATTTTTGCGGCGGACGAACTTGGGGACGGGACCTTCGGGCGCTTATTTTTGGGCGCGGCAGTGCCCGCGGCCTATTTTTGGCACACGGAGGCCCCTCGCAAAGTCTGGCCCCATTCCGAGTCCGGCGGACGAACTTGGCCAGCCCCTCCCCCCAAGGCTATAGCCCACCCGTTTTTTGGGCATTTTTGCGGCGGACGAACTTGGGGACGGGACCTTCGGGCGCTTATTTTTGGGCGCGGCAGTGCCCGCGGCCTATTTTTGGCACACGGAGGCCCCTCGCAAAGTCTGGCCCCATTCCGAGTCCGGCGGACGAACTTGGCCAGCCCCTCCCCCCAAGGCTATAGCCCACCCGTTTTTTGGGCATTTTTGCGGCGGACGAACTTGGGGACGGGACCTTCGGGCGCTTATTTTTGGGCGCGGCAGTGCCCGCGGCCTATTTTTGGCACACGGAGGCCCCTCGCAAAGTCTGGCCCCATTCCGAGTCCGGCGGACGAACTTGGCCAGCCCCTCCCCCCAAGGCTATAGCCCACCCGTTTTTTGGGCATTTTTGCGGCGGACGAACTTGGGGACGGGACCTTCGGGCGCTTATTTTTGGGCGCGGCAGTGCCCGCGGCCTATTTTTGGCACACGGAGGCCCCTCGCAAAGTCTGGCCCCATTCCGAGTCCGGCGGACGAACTTGGCCAGCCCCTCCCCCCAAGGCTATAGCCCACCCGTTTTTTGGGCATTTTTGCGGCGGACGAACTTGGGGACGGGACCTTCGGGCGCTTATTTTTGGGCGCGGCAGTGCCCGCGGCCTATTTTTGGCACACGGAGGCCCCTCGCAAAGTCTGGCCCCATTCCGAGTCCGGCGGACGAACTTGGCCAGCCCCTCCCCCCAAGGCTATAGCCCACCCGTTTTTTGGGCATTTTTGCGGCGGACGAACTTGGGGACGGGACCTTCGGGCGCTTATTTTTGGGCGCGGCAGTGCCCGCGGCCTATTTTTGGCACACGGAGGCCCCTCGCAAAGTCTGGCCCCATTCCGAGTCCGGCGGACGAACTTGGCCAGCCCCTCCCCCCAAGGCTATAGCCCACCCGTTTTTTGGGCATTTTTGCGGCGGACGAACTTGGGGACGGGACCTTCGGGCGCTTATTTTTGGGCGCGGCAGTGCCCGCGGCCTATTTTTGGCACACGGAGGCCCCTCGCAAAGTCTGGCCCCATTCCGAGTCCGGCGGACGAACTTGGCCAGCCCCTCCCCCCAAGGCTATAGCCCACCCGTTTTTTGGGCATTTTTGCGGCGGACGAACTTGGGGACGGGACCTTCGGGCGCTTATTTTTGGGCGCGGCAGTGCCCGCGGCCTATTTTTGGCACACGGAGGCCCCTCGCAAAGTCTGGCCCCATTCCGAGTCCGGCGGACGAACTTGGCCAGCCCCTCCCCCCAAGGCTATAGCCCACCCGTTTTTTGGGCATTTTTGCGGCGGACGAACTTGGGGACGGGACCTTCGGGCGCTTATTTTTGGGCGCGGCAGTGCCCGCGGCCTATTTTTGGCACACGGAGGCCCCTCGCAAAGTCTGGCCCCATTCCGAGTCCGGCGGACGAACTTGGCCAGCCCCTCCCCCCAAGGCTATAGCCCACCCGTTTTTTGGGCATTTTTGCGGCGGACGAACTTGGGGACGGGACCTTCGGGTGCTTATTTTTGGGCGCGGCAGTGCCCGCGGCCTATTTTTGGCACACGGAGGCCCCTCGCAAAGTCTGGCCCCATTCCGAGTCCGGCGGACGAACTTGGCCAGCCCCTCCCCCCAAGGCTATAGCCCACCCGTTTTTTGGGCATTTTTGCGGCGGACGAACTTGGGGACGGGACCTTCGGGCGCTTATTTTTGGGCGCGGCAGTGCCCGCGGCCTATTTTTGGCACACGGAGGCCCCTCGCAAAGTCTGGCCCCATTCCGAGTCCGGCGGACGAACTTGGCCAGCCCCTCCCCCCAAGGCTATAGCCCACCCGTTTTTTGGGCATTTTTGCGGCGGACGAACTTGGGGACGGGACCTTCGGGCGCTTATTTTTGGGCGCGGCAGTGCCCGCGGCCTATTTTTGGCACACGGAGGCCCCTCGCAAAGTCTGGCCCCATTCCGAGTCCGGCGGACGAACTTGGCCAGCCCCTCCCCCCAAGGCTATAGCCCACCCGTTTTTTGGGCATTTTTGCGGCGGACGAACTTGGGGACGGGACCTTCGGGCGCTTATTTTTGGGCGCGGCAGTGCCCGCGGCCTATTTTTGGCACACGGAGGCCCCTCGCAAAGTCTGGCCCCATTCCGAGTCCGGCGGACGAACTTGGCCAGCCCCTCCCCCCAAGGCTATAGCCCACCCGTTTTTTGGGCATTTTTGCGGCGGACGAACTTGGGGACGGGACCTTCGGGCGCTTATTTTTGGGCGCGGCAGTGCCCGCGGCCTATTTTTGGCACACGGAGGCCCCTCGCAAAGTCTGGCCCCATTCCGAGTCCGGCGGACGAACTTGGCCAGCCCCTCCCCCCAAGGCTATAGCCCACCCGTTTTTTGGGCATTTTTGCGGCGGACGAACTTGGGGACGGGACCTTCGGGCGCTTATTTTTGGGCGCGGCAGTGCCCGCGGCCTATTTTTGGCACACGGAGGCCCCTCGCAAAGTCTGGCCCCATTCCGAGTCCGGCGGACGAACTTGGCCAGCCCCTCCCCCCAAGGCTATAGCCCACCCGTTTTTTGGGCATTTTTGCGGCGGACGAACTTGGGGACGGGACCTTCGGGCGCTTATTTTTGGGCGCGGTAGTGCCCGCGGCCTATTTTTGGCACACGGAGGCCCCTCGCAAAGTCTGGCCCCATTCCGAGTCCGGCGGACGAACTTGGCCAGCCCCTCCCCCCAAGGCTATAGCCCACCCGTTTTTTGGGCATTTTTGCGGCGGACGAACTTGGGGACGGGACCTTCGGGCGCTTATTTTCGGGCGCGGCAGTGCCCGCGGCCTATTTTTGGCACACGGAGGCCCCTCGCAAAGTCTGGCCCCATTCCGAGTCCGGCGGACGAACTTGGCCAGCCCCTCCCCCCAAGGCTATAGCCCACCCGTTTTTTGGGCATTTTTGCGGCGGACGAACTTGGGGACGGGACCTTCGGGCGCTTATTTTTGGGCGCGGCAGTGCCCGCGGCCTATTTTTGGCACACGGAGGCCCCTCGCAAAGTCTGGCCCCATTCCGAGTCCGGCGGACGAACTTGGCCAGCCCCTCCCCCCAAGGCTATAGCCCACCCGTTTTTTGGGCATTTTTGCGGCGGACGAACTTGGGGACGGGACCTTCGGGCGCTTATTTTTGGGCGCGGCAGTGCCCGCGGCCTATTTTTGGCACACGGAGGCCCCTCGCAAAGTCTGGCCCCATTCCGAGTCCGGCGGACGAACTTGGCCAGCCCCTCCCCCCAAGGCTATAGCCCACCCGTTTTTTGGGCATTTTTGCGGCGGACGAACTTGGGGACGGGACCTTCGGGCGCTTATTTTTGGGCGCGGCAGTGCCCGCGGCCTATTTTTGGCACACGGAGGCCCCTCGCAAAGTCTGGCCCCATTCCGAGTCCGGCGGACGAACTTGGCCAGCCCCTCCCCCCAAGGCTATAGCCCACCCGTTTTTTGGGCATTTTTGCGGCGGACGAACTTGGGGACGGGACCTTCGGGCGCTTATTTTTGGGCGCGGCAGTGCCCGCGGCCTATTTTTGGCACACGGAGGCCCCTCGCAAAGTCTGGCCCCATTCCGAGTCCGGCGGACGAACTTGGCCAGCCCCTCCCCCCAAGGCTATAGCCCACCCGTTTTTTGGGCATTTTTGCGGCGGACGAACTTGGGGACGGGACCTTCGGGCGCTTATTTTTGGGCGCGGCAGTGCCCGCGGCCTATTTTTGGCACACGGAGGCCCCTCGCAAAGTCTGGCCCCATTCCGAGTCCGGCGGACGAACTTGGCCAGCCCCTCCCCCCAAGGCTATAGCCCACCCGTTTTTTGGGCATTTTTGCGGCGGACGAACTTGGGGACGGGACCTTCGGGCGCTTATTTTTGGGCGCGGCAGTGCCCGCGGCCTATTTTTGGCACACGGAGGCCCCTCGCAAAGTCTGGCCCCATTCCGAGTCCGGCGGACGAACTTGGCCAGCCCCTCCCCCCAAGGCTATAGCCCACCCGTTTTTTGGGCATTTTTGCGGCGGACGAACTTGGGGACGGGACCTTCGGGCGCTTATTTTTGGGCGCGGCAGTGCCCGCGGCCTATTTTTGGCACACGGAGGCCCCTCGCAAAGTCTGGCCCCATTCCGAGTCCGGCGGACGAACTTGGCCAGCCCCTCCCCCCAAGGCTATAGCCCACCCGTTTTTTGGGCATTTTTGCGGCGGACGAACTTGGGGACGGGACCTTCGGGCGCTTATTTTTGGGCGCGGCAGTGCCCGCGGCCTATTTTTGGCACACGGAGGCCCCTCGCAAAGTCTGGCCCCATTCCGAGTCCGGCGGACGAACTTGGCCAGCCCCTCCCCCCAAGGCTATAGCCCACCCGTTTTTTGGGCATTTTTGCGGCGGACGAACTTGGGGACGGGACCTTCGGGCGCTTATTTTTGGGCGCGGCAGTGCCCGCGGCCTATTTTTGGCACACGGAGGCCCCTCGCAAAGTCTGGCCCCATTCCGAGTCCGGCGGACGAACTTGGCCAGCCCCTCCCCCCAAGGCTATAGCCCACCCGTTTTTTGGGCATTTTTGCGGCGGACGAACTTGGGGACGGGACCTTCGGGCGCTTATTTTTGGGCGCGGCAGTGCCCGCGGCCTATTTTTGGCACACGGAGGCCCCTCGCAAAGTCTGGCCCCATTCCGAGTCCGGCGGACGAACTTGGCCAGCCCCTCCCCCCAAGGCTATAGCCCACCCGTTTTTTGGGCATTTTTGCGGCGGACGAACTTGGGGACGGGACCTTCGGGCGCTTATTTTTGGGCGCGGCAGTGCCCGCGGCCTATTTTTGGCACACGGAGGCCCCTCGCAAAGTCTGGCCCCATTCCGAGTCCGGCGGACGAACTTGGCCAGCCCCTCCCCCCAAGGCTATAGCCCACCCGTTTTTTGGGCATTTTTGCGGCGGACGAACTTGGGGACGGGACCTTCGGGCGCTTATTTTTGGGCGCGGCAGTGCCCGCGGCCTATTTTTGGCACACGGAGGCCCCTCGCAAAGTCTGGCCCCATTCCGAGTCCGGCGGACGAACTTGGCCAGCCCCTCCCCCCAAGGCTATAGCCCACCCGTTTTTTGGGCATTTTTGCGGCGGACGAACTTGGGGACGGGACCTTCGGGCGCTTATTTTTGGGCGCGGCAGTGCCCGCGGCCTATTTTTGGCACACGGAGGCCCCTCGTAAAGTCTGGCCCCATTCCGAGTCCGGCGGACGAACTTGGCCAGCCCCTCCCCCCAAGGCTATAGCCCACCCGTTTTTTGGGCATTTTTGCGGCGGACGAACTTGGGGACGGGACCTTCGGGCGCTTATTTTTGGGCGCGGCAGTGCCCGCGGCCTATTTTTGGCACACGGAGGCCCCTCGCAAAGTCTGGCCCCATTCCGAGTCCGGCGGACGAACTTGGCCAGCCCCTCCCCCCAAGGCTATAGCCCACCCGTTTTTTGGGCATTTTTGCGGCGGACGAACTTGGGGACGGGACCTTCGGGCGCTTATTTTTGGGCGCGGCAGTGCCCGCGGCCTATTTTTGGCACACGGAGGCCCCTCGCAAAGTCTGGCCCCATTCCGAGTCCGGCGGACGAACTTGGCCAGCCCCTCCCCCCAAGGCTATAGCCCACCCGTTTTTTGGGCATTTTTGCGGCGGACGAACTTGGGGACGGGACCTTCGGGGGCTTATTTTTGGGCGCGGCAGTGCCCGCGGCCTATTTTTGGCACACGGAGGCCCCTCGCAAAGTCTGGCCCCATTCCGAGTCCGGCGGACGAACTTGGCCAGCCCCTCCCCCCAAGGCTATAGCCCACCCGTTTTTTGGGCATTTTTGCGGCGGACGAACTTGGGGACGGGACCTTCGGGCGCTTATTTTTGGGCGCGGCAGTGCCCGCGGCCTATTTTTGGCACACGGAGGCCCCTCGCAAAGTCTGGCCCCATTCCGAGTCCGGCGGACGAACTTGGCCAGCCCCTCCCCCCAAGGCTATAGCCCACCCGTTTTTTGGGCATTTTTGCGGCGGACGAACTTGGGGACGGGACCTTCGGGCGCTTATTTTTGGGCGCGGCAGTGGCCGCGGCATATTTTTGGCACACGGAGGCCCCTCGCAAAGTCTGGCCCCATTCCGAGTCCGGCGGACGAACTTGGCCAGCCCCTCCCCCCAAGGCTATAGCCCACCCGTTTTTTGGGCATTTTTGCGGCGGACGAACTTGGGGACGGGACCTTCGGGCGCTTATTTTTGGGCGCGGCAGTGCCCGCGGCCTATTTTTGGCACACGGAGGCCCCTCGCAAAGTCTGGCCCCATTCCGAGTCCGGCGGACGAACTTGGCCAGCCCCTCCCCCCAAGGCTATAGCCCACCCGTTTTTTGGGCATTTTTGCGGCGGACGAACTTGGGGACGGGACCTTCGGGCGCTTATTTTTGGGCGCGGCAGTGCCCGCGGCCTATTTTTGGCACACGGAGGCCCCTCGCAAAGTCTGGCCCCATTCCGAGTCCGGCGGACGAACTTGGCCAGCCCCTCCCCCCAAGGCTATAGCCCACCCGTTTTTTGGGCATTTTTGCGGCGGACGAACTTGGGGACGGGACCTTCGGGCGCTTATTTTTGGGCGCGGCAGTGCCCGCGGCCTATTTTTGGCACACGGAGGCCCCTCGCAAAGTCTGGCCCCATTCCGAGTCCGGCGGACGAACTTGGCCAGCCCCTCCCCCCAAGGCTATAGCCCACCCGTTTTTTGGGCATTTTTGCGGCGGACGAACTTGGGGACGGGACCTTCGGGCGCTTATTTTTGGGCGCGGCAGTGCCCGCGGCCTATTTTTGGCACACGGAGGCCCCTCGCAAAGTCTGGCCCCATTCCGAGTCCGGCGGACGAACTTGGCCAGCCCCTCCCCCCAAGGCTATAGCCCACCCGTTTTTTGGGCATTTTTGCGGCGGACGAACTTGGGGACGGGACCTTCGGGCGCTTATTTTTGGGCGCGGCAGTGCCCGCGGCCTATTTTTGGCACACGGAGGCCCCTCGCAAAGTCTGGCCCCATTCCGAGTCCGGCGGACGAACTTGGCCAGCCCCTCCCCCCAAGGCTATAGCCCACCCGTTTTTTGGGCATTTTTGCGGCGGACGAACTTGGGGACGGGACCTTCGGGCGCTTATTTTTGGGCGCGGCAGTGCCCGCGGCCTATTTTTGGCACACGGAGGCCCCTCGCAAAGTCTGGCCCCATTCCGAGTCCGGCGGACGAACTTGGCCAGCCCCTCCCCCCAAGGCTATAGCCCACCCGTTTTTTGGGCATTTTTGCGGCGGACGAACTTGGGGACGGGACCTTCGGGCGCTTATTTTTGGGCGCGGCAGTGCCCGCGGCCTATTTTTGGCACACGGAGGCCCCTCGCAAAGTCTGGCCCCATTCCGAGTCCGGCGGACGAACTTGGCCAGCCCCTCCCCCCAAGGCTATAGCCCACCCGTTTTTTGGGCATTTTTGCGGCGGACGAACTTGGGGACGGGACCTTCGGGCGCTTATTTTTGGGCGCGGCAGTGCCCGCGGCCTATTTTTGGCACACGGAGGCCCCTCGCAAAGTCTGGCCCCATTCCGAGTCCGGCGGACGAACTTGGCCAGCCCCTCCCCCCAAGGCTATAGCCCACCCGTTTTTTGGGCATTTTTGCGGCGGACGAACTTGGGGACGGGACCTTCGGGCGCTTATTTTTGGGCGCGGCAGTGCCCGCGGCCTATTTTTGGCACACGGAGGCCCCTCGCAAAGTCTGGCCCCATTCCGAGTCCGGCGGACGAACTTGGCCAGCCCCTCCCCCCAAGGCTATAGCCCACCCGTTTTTTGGGCATTTTTGCGGCGGACGAACTTGGGGACGGGACCTTCGGGCGCTTATTTTTGGGCGCGGCAGTGCCCGCGGCCTATTTTTGGCACACGGAGGCCCCTCGCAAAGTCTGGCCCCATTCCGAGTCCGGCGGACGAACTTGGCCAGCCCCTCCCCCCAAGGCTATAGCCCACCCGTTTTTTGGGCATTTTTGCGGCGGACGAACTTGGGGACGGGACCTTCGGGCGCTTATTTTTGGGCGCGGCAGTGCCCGCGGCCTATTTTTGGCACACGGAGGCCCCTCGCAAAGTCTGGCCCCATTCCGAGTCCGGCGGACGAACTTGGCCAGCCCCTCCCCCCAAGGCTATAGCCCACCCGTTTTTTGGGCATTTTTGCGGCGGACGAACTTGGGGACGGGACCTTCGGGCGCTTATTTTTGGGCGCGGCAGTGCCCGCGGCCTATTTTTGGCACACGGAGGCCCCTCGCAAAGTCTGGCCCCATTCCGAGTCCGGCGGACGAACTTGGCCAGCCCCTCCCCCCAAGGCTATAGCCCACCCGTTTTTTGGGCATTTTTGCGGCGGACGAACTTGGGGACGGGACCTTCGGGCGCTTATTTTTGGGCGCGGCAGTGCCCGCGGCCTATTTTTGGCACACGGAGGCCCCTCGCAAAGTCTGGCCCCATTCCGAGTCCGGCGGACGAACTTGGCCAGCCCCTCCCCCCAAGGCTATAGCCCACCCGTTTTTTGGGCATTTTTGCGGCGGACGAACTTGGGGACGGGACCTTCGGGCGCTTATTTTTGGGCGCGGCAGTGCCCGCGGCCTATTTTTGGCACACGGAGGCCCCTCGCAAAGTCTGGCCCCATTCCGAGTCCGGCGGACGAACTTGGCCAGCCCCTCCCCCCAAGGCTATAGCCCACCCGTTTTTTGGGCATTTTTGCGGCGGACGAACTTGGGGACGGGACCTTCGGGCGCTTATTTTTGGGCGCGGCAGTGCCCCCGGCCTATTTTTGGCACACGGAGGCCCCTCGCAAAGTCTGGCCCCATTCCGAGTCCGGCGGACGAACTTGGCCAGCCCCTCCCCCCAAGGCTATAGCCCACCCGTTTTTTGGGCATTTTTGCGGCGGACGAACTTGGGGACGGGACCTTCGGGCGCTTATTTTTGGGCGCGGCAGTGCCCGCGGCCTATTTTTGGCACACGGAGGCCCCTCGCAAAGTCTGGCCCCATTCCGAGTCCGGCGGACGAACTTGGCCAGCCCCTCCCCCCAAGGCTATAGCCCACCCGTTTTTTGGGCATTTTTGCGGCGGACGAACTTGGGGACGGGACCTTCGGGCGCTTATTTTTGGGCGCGGCAGTGCCCGCGGCCTATTTTTGGCACACGGAGGCCCCTCGCAAAGTCTGGCCCCATTCCGAGTCCGGCGGACGAACTTGGCCAGCCCCTCCCCCCAAGGCTATAGCCCACCCGTTTTTTGGGCATTTTTGCGGCGGACGAACTTGGGGACGGGACCTTCGGGCGCTTATTTTTGGGCGCGGCAGTGCCCGCGGCCTATTTTTGGCACACGGAGGCCCCTCGCAAAGTCTGGCCCCATTCCGAGTCCGGCGGACGAACTTGGCCAGCCCCTCCCCCCAAGGCTATAGCCCACCCGTTTTTTGGGCATTTTTGCGGCGGACGAACTTGGGGACGGGACCTTCGGGCGCTTATTTTTGGGCGCGGCAGTGCCCGCGGCCTATTTTTGGCACACGGAGGCCCCTCGCAAAGTCTGGCCCCATTCCGAGTCCGGCGGACGTACTTGGCCAGCCCCTCCCCCCAAGGCTATAGCCCACCCGTTTTTTGGGCATTTTTGCGGCGGACGAACTTGGGGACGGGACCTTCGGGCGCTTATTTTTGGGCGCGGCAGTGCCCGCGGCCTATTTTTGGCACACGGAGGCCCCTCGCAAAGTCTGGCCCCATTCCGAGTCCGGCGGACGAACTTGGCCAGCCCCTCCCCCCAAGGCTATAGCCCACCCGTTTTTTGGGCATTTTTGCGGCGGACGAACTTGGGGACGGGACCTTCGGGCGCTTATTTTTGGGCGCGGCAGTGCCCGCGGCCTATTTTTGGCACACGGAGGCCCCTCGCAAAGTCTGGCCCCATTCCGAGTCCGGCGGACGAACTTGGCCAGCCCCTCCCCCCAAGGCTATAGCCCACCCGTTTTTTGGGCATTTTTGCGGCGGACGAACTTGGGGACGGGACCTTCGGGCGCTTATTTTTGGGCGCGGCAGTGCCCGCGGCCTATTTTTGGCACACGGAGGCCCCTCGCAAAGTCTGGCCCCATTCCGAGTCCGGCGGACGAACTTGGCCAGCCCCTCCCCCCAAGGCTATAGCCCACCCGTTTTTTGGGCATTTTTGCGGCGGACGAACTTGGGGACGGGACCTTCGGGCGCTTATTTTTGGGCGCGGCAGTGCCCGCGGCCTATTTTTGGCACACGGAGGCCCCTCGCAAAGTTTGGCCCCATTCCGAGTCCGGCGGACGAACTTGGCCAGCCCCTCCCCCCAAGGCTATAGCCCACCCGTTTTTTGGGCATTTTTGGGCGGCGGACGAACTTGGG